>CM031959.1:40071659-40189159 GCA_018749465.1 Paracanthobrama guichenoti | reverse complement strand
ATGCAAAAGTGAAGCAGAGAGATACAGATGCTGTGTTTACACTTGCATTCTATCTGTCTGCAAGTTAAGAATTAGTGCATCACAAATCATACACTGAAAAAAGTAAGCTAAATGTGCCTGGCTGATATACTTTTCCATAGTATTTTTGAAATGTGCGTTAATGCATAGTGCACTTTTTAGCTAATGTTTCTCATAATCATGCAACAGAAAAACTAAACTATATTCACTTTCAACTTTTTCAAACTGCCAAAGCAGAGCCCCTTTCTGTCACATAAGAAAAAAAATGCTCTGTTAAATCATAATTATGACGTAAAAAAATCCAAATTATGATATACTAAGTTAAAACTATGTTGAAATTGTGAGATAAAAAAGTAGAAATTGTGATTTAAAACATCATAATTATATGACATAAAAGTCCAAATTATGACAGTCACAATTATGAGATAAAACGCCATAAATATAATATTAAAAGCAGAAATTATGGCAAGTCATAATTATAAGATAAATTGAAATCATGAATTTTTGTCATATATACTATATATAAAATTATAATAGAAATTGACAAGTCATACATTTGGGACAAAAAGCATAATTATAATATTAAGAGTAGAAATTGTCATAGAAAGTCATAATTATGAGATTAAAAGTCACAGTTATGAGATAAAAAGTCAAAATAATGACAAAAAGTCATAATTATGACATACATATACACATATATACACACACACACACACACACACACACACACACACACACACACACACACACACACACACACACACACACACATATATATATATATATACACACACATATACATATATATACACACTCACCTAAAGGATTATTAGGAACACCATACTAATACTGTGTTTGACCCCCTTTCGCCTTCAGAACTGCCTTAATTCTACGTGGCATTGATTCAACAAGGTGCTGAAAGCATTCTTTAGAAATGTTGGCCCATATTGATAGGATAGCATCTTGCAGTTGATGGAGATTTGTGGGATGCACATCCAGGGCACGGCTTCTGCTCCACCACATCCCAAAGATGCTCTATTGGGTTGAGATCTGGTGACTGTGGGGGCCATTTTAGTACAGTGAACTCATTGTCATGTTCAAGAAACCAATTTGAAATGATTCGAGCTTTGTGACATGGTGCATTATCCTGCTGGAAGTTGCCATCGGAGAATGGGTACATGGTGGTCATAAAGGGATGGACATGGTCAGAAACAATGCTCAGGTAGGCCGTGGCATTTAAACGATGCCCAATTGGCACTAAGGGGCCTAAAGTGTGCCAAGAAAACATCCCCCACACCATTACACCACCACCACCAGCCTGCACAGTGGTAACAAGGCATGATGGATCCATGTTCTCATTCTGTTTACGCCAAATTCTGACTCTACCATCTGAATGTCTCAACAGAAATCGAGACTCATCAGACCAGGCAACATTTTTCCAGTCTTCAACCGCCCAATTTTGGTGAGCTTGTGCAAATTGTAGCCTCTTTTTCCTATTTGTAGTGGAGATGAGCGGTACCCGGTGGGGTCTTCTGCTGTTGTAGCCCATCCGCCTCAAGGTTGTGCGTGTTGTGGCTTCACAAATGCTTTGCTGCATACCTCGGTTGTAACGAGTGGTTATTTCAGTCAAAGTTGCTCTTCTATCAGCTTGAATCAGTCGGCCCATTCTCCTCTGACCTCTAGCATCAACAAGGCATTTTCGCCCACAGGACTGACGCATACTGGATGTTTTTCTCTTTTTACACCATTCTTTGTAAACCCTAGAAATGGCTGTGCGTGAAAATCCCAGTAACTGAGCAGATTGTGAGATACTCAGACCGGCCCGTCTAGCACCAACAACCATGCCACGCTCAAAATTGCTTAAATCACCTTTCTTTCCCATTCTGACATTCAGTTTGGAGTTCAGGAGATTGTCTTGACCAGGACCACACCCCTAAATGCACTGAAGCAACTGCCATGTGATTGGTTGATTAGATAATTGCATTAATGAGAAATTGAACAGGTGTTCCTAATAATCCTTTAGGTGAGTGTATATATATATATATATATATATATATATATATATATATATATATATATATATATATATATATATATATGTGATATATATATATATATTTGTGTGTGATATATATATATATATTTATTTATTGTATACACACACACACACACACACATATATCTGTATGTATATATACTAAGAGTATATATACATACAGATTTGAAAAAATTTAAATTGACAAAATGTTGAAATGAGATAAAAAGTCAAAGGTAAGACAAAAGTCAATTATGAGATCAACTGAAACTGTATATATATATATATATATATATATATATATATATATATATATATATATATATATATATATATATATATATATATATATATATATATATATATATATTTTTTTTTTTTTTTTTTTATTTATTTATTTATCTTTTTATTTTTTTTTTTGTATCCATGCATGTAATAATCAGGATAATTTAGAGTCAATCATTAATAAACCTTCTTTTCATGCCGAGGTCAGGAAGTGTATTGGGTTATCACCACCTGCAAAATTAGCAAGCACTCCAATTATTTCATTAATTTCCCGTGCTAATGAATTCTGAAGATTATCATTATGGAAAACAGGGTGAGATAAAGCAGTAAAACACCTTCTTGATCTGCTCTCCTCCAGTGCCGTGATAAGCATCTGTGCCTCTCTGTAGCACCTCAATTAAACATTTTGATCTAATTAATCAAGTGTCCTGTGGGACATCTCTCGACTCAAATAAAAATCTCTCAAGCAAGAGTTATTAACATGACTAATAAGTGCTGCCACAGATAACATTTTTCATTATTATTAGCATTATAACTCATAAAACATCATCATACCGACCGACTTGCTTTGGAACACAAGCTCTGACCTTTGAGTGTCTTTTCATGTGGACACGCGGGCGGCCATTACGAAATCAACTTTAATATATGGGCGGCGACCAACTCTTGCAGGTCAATTCATCATGTGTGTCTCATTAACGATCTTTAATTAGATTTAGCTGTTTCGACTCATGCTTTGTTACGTTTAAACCTCCATGACTTTTGAGGTCACCAAGGCCACCTACAAAATATGTTGTGCTTGTTTGCGCTAGCGACTCTGTTGTTATTGGCTGTGTGATATGTTAGCATGCTGAAAGATGCACCAGCCATTCTGCGGCGGAGCGACAAGGTGGGTTGAAGTGGAATGAATATTATGATTTATATTTCAAAGTGACAGATCAAATTATATGAAATTTAGAAAACCAGCATATTTGAGTTATTTATAAAAAGGCAGCGTTTGATAAAGATAATATCTATATTTAATAACAAAGGTGCCCAATTACATATTTAACAATACGAATGTCTCCGCTATAGAAAATGCAATCTGTATATTATGCAATGTTATGCTTCGAAATGGGCATTTTGCTTGTCCTAGCAAACATGATTGACAACATGCAGTTATTATGTCAGGCATCTGGATAAGGCGGAGTAGTTTTGAAAGATGATTGCTAAATAATAGCGTAGTGTAAAGTGACTAACACTAACACAGTGAATAACACACCTTGGAATGACAGACCAATCAGAATCAAGTATTTCAGAGGGTGTAATAAACTGATTTATGTAACATTTAAATAAATCATTTGATACAATGCACTTATTGTGTACATACAAGTTGTTTACATTGTACTTATATTTAAGAAGTGCTTGCATGTAATCTGTAATCTGGGGTGATTGATTTATGATTTCACTTTTTAACTTTCATTAGTGTGTAATGTAAATCTGCAGATTTACTGCAGTTACGACACTCAAAGTTCAAAGCAAAGAGAGATATTTTCTTTTAAAGAAATCACTTTTTAAGGATTACAACAAACCACTGGTAGGGACTACAACGAGCTTCTTCATGGGTTAGTGACATCACAAACCCTAAAATTTACATAAACCCCGCCCCCCGGAACAAGCAACAAAGGCAAAAGGTTGAGAAGAGCACATTTAAGAGTCTGCGTTAGCTGTTGCATTCGTCTTTTCACATTTATTGCAATACAGTACGTAACACAAATGCATGAAACTAAATTGTACCCGTTTTATCTCCATGCAGCATATATTCTCTGGCTATGAAAGTATTTTACAACAGTTCCCATACGAGCGATTTATAAATTATCATGGCAGAATATGCTAATCAATGACTTCACATCAGCTTCATAAATTCATCAACTAACCATTCAGAAACGTCCTGTTGATCTTCTTCAGTCTCTCCATCATTGATCGACTCCGGTTTGAACATAAAAGGCTGAACAGTTTCTGACATTTTCAGTGTGTGTCTGCGTGAGGTATTCGGAGCTGCTTACTAGAGTTCTTGAAGCTCCACCCTCTTCTAGAAAGAGCTCATTTGCATTTAAAGGGACACAGGCAAATATGGCACGCTCACCCTCAAAAAGTGACAATTTTAACATGCTATAAAAAAATGATCTGTGGGGTATTTTGAGCTTAAACCTCACATACATACTGTGGGGACATCAGATACTTATTTTACATCTTGTATAAAGGGGCATTATAGAACCCCTTTAATTTCTGTAATTACATCTATAATTACTCTGCTGATCCTTCCCTTACATCCTAACCCACTCTTACCACCAAACCTGACCTCAACATGGCAAAAGTGTTTTGCAAAACAACATGAACACAATGTTACTTTATATTACAGGCTTATCTCAACTTTATCAGTAGTGTCTAAAATAGTAGAAATAGTAGCAATTGAGCAAATTGTGAATACACAAAATAACTTGTGTCCAATGCAATTTGGGTTCTGAAAACCTAATTGCTGTATGTTATTTCACTGCAATTCATGGGTGGGGTTGTAGGAGCTGAAAACCTAATTAGATGGATGGAAACTGCTGTATGTTATTTCACTGAGCAAGTAAGGTCAAATCTAGACATGGGTGGGGTTGTAGGAGCTGTGTTCCTTGATCTACTAAAGGCATTTGATACACCAAATTATAATATACTGTTATCTAAATGATCATACTTTAATTCTTCAGTCAATACAATTAAATGGATTGAGTCTTATCTTATATTTACAGTGCACTCGGATTGCAACGCATATATCTTCCCTAAGAGATTGTTCCACAGGAGTTCCTCGGGGGTCTACCCTGGGGCCCTTACTTTTTAGTTTGTATCTGAATGGCCTCCCAGAAGTCTGTCCTAATGTACAAATTCAAAGGTATGCAGATGATACTGTGATTTATGAAAAGAACAGGTGGCACGTAAATTATCTTTTGCAATGTCCCAAATTTCTGACTGGCTTACTCAGTGCTGTTTACCAATATCAGAAAACTGCATGCATGTATTTTAAAATGAAAAAGGAGGTTCAACCAGATATCCTAGTTAATGGTGAAACAGTACAAATTGTGCAGGATTTTAAATATATTTTAAAAATTGTTTGTGCAGTGACACCTCATCTTAGAAATTTTACATTTATACGGAGTCAAATTTGAACAGAATCTGCAAGTGTTTTTGCATTCTATGATTTTTATGAAAATTCTATGAAAAATTATTTTCCCAATTTTTCTTATTGTATTACATCATGACAAGCAGCTTATATAAGTCGTGCTTTAAAAATATTTGATAAGTCACATACATATATATATATATATATATATATATATATATATATATATATATATATATATATATATATATATATATATATACACATACATAACCATTATCATATAATTGAAAAGTACAACTTTTTGTACTACTTTTGACAATTTTGTTTTATTTCACAATTGCTGTTTAATGTACAAAATTGTTACACCTCAGTCTCCTTGCGTGCTATAACACAAGAGCTTCATCAAGAGGTGACTGTCCTTTAGAGTTACTGATTTTGGTTGTTCAGCTTTAAGAGCAGTTAATAACTGGAATAATATACCAATATCAAATAGTGTCCTACTTTTGCACACTTTAAGTTGAAAATCTTGTGTTTTTGTAATTGGTTATATAATCTTAGTCGTTTTTCCCCCTCATGTTTATTTTAGATATATGTGACCCGTGCTGGAAAAATGAGTCGCAATGAGCAAATGTTCAAAAATGAGTTAGTTACAAAAACCTTCCAAATGATGTATGATTTGATTGAACTTTTTTTTTACTTTTTTTTTTTTTACATTAATGAAACAAGACAGCCTATATCTACTGTACCGCATAGATCTAATATAATGTTAAACATCAGATGTTTTTCCCCAACATTTCACCAAATGTTAATTTAACACATAACAGATGATGTTTGCATGAACACTCGCCCAGACGGATATTTTGAGAGACTGTAACTCTGTCTATGTGTGCATATCGGGATCATGCGCCGTTAGAGGCGTCTGTGTGCACATGCGTCGGATCTGTCAGTCAGCGCGAGTGAGATTGTTTTCATGAACAAAGGAAAGGTACTCCTCCCAAAAACATACAAATAGAGATATTTTTAGATGTTTCATTGCTATTTGGAGTATTGGGATTGCTAGACGAGGGCTTAATGAACACATTTTTGTGAAAATCTGAAAATCAACATTCAACATTCACTTGTTTTGCCTGTAGCTCAAAATTATCCTGTGCGCATTCTGACTCCTTTTGCCAGCACGGGTCACATATATTCATTATAGGGTAATGTTTTTGAAAGCATGTTTGTACTATATTATATGGAATGTATTTTCATTTGTTAGGTGTGAATTTAATGCAGCGCTTCCAGGTTCTACATCAAAACTCCGGCTCATTATTGGCTGACCCTGTTCGCGCATGCATGTGATGCTGATGCAGGAGCTGGCCAATAATGAAGCTGTGTTCTGACGTAGAACCCGGAAGTGCTGCACTGTTTTTACTGCGTATACTGCAAGAGAAGAAATTGTTGAGTAAAGTTATTTTTGTTTGTCTTTCGCGCATAAAAAGTATTCTCGTTGCTTCATAGTATTAAGGCTGAACCACTGGAGTAACATGGACTATTTTAACGATGTCTTTACTTCCTTTCTGGGCCTTGAAAGTTGCAATGACATCGTTGCCTATGTGTGGTTCAGAAAAATATCTTCATTTGTGTTCTGAGGATGAATGAACATGACATGAGGGTAAGGAATTAATGACAGAAATTTCATTTTGGGTGAACTAACCCTTTAACAATTATAAATATATACTAATAAAAACATAAATGAATAACGTATTTTATAATAAACAAGAATGCATCATTCTATCATGCCACATCAAACTGCTGGCCGACTGCATAGGCAAAGCATTATACAGAAGAACAAAACATCATTTGCATGCTAATGTTGAGGATGAACGGCATGAAGCCCAGGGCAACAGATCCTCAGAATCATGGTAGATAGATGAGATCAATATAGGAGGAGGCAAACCAGAGGCTCAGGGGTTCAGAAAAATCGCACCACCCATTTAAGTGGCATTGATTTTGACTGTCAAATCACATGGCGCATAACAAGCTGGCAGAGATAGACTGCACAAACTGATGATTAGATGCAGCACTTTGACAAGGTGGGCCAAATAAATGCTACTTCCTCAAATGGAATGGAACATATTTGAATACTATCAGAGAGGAAGAACTTTTTTTTTCCGGTTGTAGCAAATGGGCCAGTTAACGCTGCGTTACTTGAGATAGGACGCAGTCATGAATGCATCAAATGTGCATCACGTTAACATTTTAATATCTGTGCTGCAGTAGGAATCTCTGGAATCAAACTGAAAATTAAACTCAGGCCACTGATTAGCAGTTCTCAAGAGCATAGCAGAGTGTAGCGTCAACTGAAAGAAAAAAATAAATAATATATCATATCTGTGAATTCATGAGGGCGTGCTACCATCACGTAGTGGCAGGGGTCAGCGGGGCTAATTGGCTTGTGAAATCACTTACAATTCATCAGGAAGAGGAACAATTACATTCTCTGATATCTGTTTAAGTCCAGGCACTATTTTGCAGAACAATGCGCCTTGGGAAAACGTTCGCGAATACATAGTGCGCTGGTTATAATTCCCTGCCGGCTAAAATTAACAACCGTATACTTCCGTCTCTGGCTCATGTCTCCTGATCTGAGGCAAATTACCTCAAGAGATGAGACAACCTTACTGGCATTCAGCTCTACCACTACACATTTCTAGTGAGTGATGAAAACAACAAAGAAAACAAACAAGAGCAAAGTGACAGAGAATAAAAGAAAATGAAAAAAATCACAAATAAAAGAGCATGTTTACCACAAGTTGGCATACCCTTTGAGGACTGATGTTTGCCTGGTAAGTTAATAGCACTGGAGGAGGAGTTGGAATGAGAAATTATTTCCTTTGCAATTCTTTTAATAGAACACGCTTTACCAAAAAAACAAAACAAAAAAAAAACTCACTCACTCACCCACCCCCTCACCCAACCACTCACCCAGTCACCCATCCACTCGCCCCGCCCCGCCTCACTCACTCACTCGCCTCACTCACTCACTCTCACTCACTCATCCACTCGCCCAGCCCCGCCTCACTCACTCACTCACTCACTCACTCACTCACTCACCTCACCTCGCCTCGCCTCGCCTCGCCTCGCCTCGCCTCGCCTCACTCACCCATCCACTCGCCCGCCTCACTCACCCACCTCACTCCACATATTCTGCTTCAGTTGGAAATGCATCAAATTCTGTAAGTTATGTACACTGCACATGCCATTTATCTCCAGCACATGGACAAAACAACACAAATATTACCAGAGCAGAAAAAGCTGCAGTGATCTATCAAGACAGTGAGATAAGATGTGAAAGCCACTACTGATCTGGGTCTTGACCGCAGTGTTATCCAACAAAACCCTCAATGGCCAGAGCCTGACTCGAGACTCATGTTGAACCTGTACCTACACACACGTTGTCCGCAGCACATAAATGTTAACCAGTGTTATCTCTCAATTCTGCCCCTATGTCCTCATATAACCCTCAAAGGCTGTGCCAAGCTGTTCAAGGATATCAGGGCAGGGTGAAACGGTCGGTCATGTGTGTAAATATTGTAGCCAGACACAGTGGGTGTTTGATGGGAAGTGGAATGTAACCAAGCTGACATCATTAAACTGTCACTGGACATGGATGAGCTCCCGCCTCATTCTGTCCTGCTGCATCCATCCAGATGGGTGGAGCGAAGGTTGAAGCAAGGGAAGGATGCCAGTTGCGAAGGAATGAGAGCCAGAACAAATCAGGCTTTTGGTAGCTAGCTGCCAAACGTAATGGCAGTCCTAGACTCTGAGTGTGTTTGCGAGGGTGCCTGTGCGTTTAAATCCACTGGACTGAATTACTCTGGCAGAGCTAATCACATTATACCTGTAATTGGTTTTGCAATGTGTCTGACACACTTAGAGCTCGGCACACAAGATAGCGGCAGAAAGAAGCTCAGGTTGTTTATATGCTCAAGCAGACTTCTGTGTCGTTGTGCAGACATGTTCATACTCCTGTAATCTCTGCAATATCTCACATCATTTGACATTTGACTTTTCTTTCTTTTTTTTTTTTTTTTTTGATTTTTTTTTTTTGCTAAGCAACAAGAAACTTTTCTGACTGAAAAGATTTAGTACTATCTGCATACAAAAAAAAGTGTTTTTGAGCTGTGGCTTAGTGGGTGGCACACTAGTGTTGCATAACCAGACCTTTGACTAAACAACAGAAAGTCTGTCCCACTTATTCTGGCTAAGAACCGCACACTCAAAGGAAGAGATTGTTTGACGGACGTGTGAAATAACCTGTGAAAAGTTGATATGCAGTTTAAGGGTGGGTTCACAGATTATAGCACTGGATGGATGGATGGATGGATGGATGGATGGAGTTTGGCTACTGTCCCTGAGGAAGGTATGCTGCAAAAAAACACATAGTACAGTTTTTGTTTTGTGTGTAGCCATGGAATAATAAAGGCATCTTAATTGAAAAGAGTGCCATGGTCATCCCAGAACTTTATTGATGATCTTTGAAGTTTGTAAGGACTCCACTTCTAAGGATTTATCATATTTCAGTAGGATCTAGATGGGTGACATAGCATGCCTCCTTGGTAAAGCTGGGAAGAGCTGGTAGACCATTTTGGAGAACAACAAATATGCCATGATCCAAATTGATATGACAGATTTCTATGTTTGTTGGTTGGTTGGTGGTTTAGTTGGTTGGTGGTTTGGTGGGTTGGTGTTGGTGGGTTGGTGGTTTGGTTGGTTGGTAAGTTGGTGGGTTGGTGGTTTGGTTGGTTGGTAAGTTGGTGGGTTGGTGGTTTGGTTGGTTGGTGGTTTGGTAGTTTAGTTGGCTGGTGGGTTAGTTGGTTGATGGGTTAGTGGTTTAGTTGGTTGGTGGGTTTGCGGGTTGATTGTTTGGTGGTTTGGTTGGTTGGTGGGTTTGTGGTGTTGGTTGGTTGTGGTGGTTTGGTTGGTTGGTGAGTTGGTGGTTTGTTGGGTTGGTTGGTAGTTTAGTTGGTTGGTGGTTTGGCGAGTTGATCGTTTGGTTGGTGGGTTGGTAATAATAATAATAATAATAATAATAATAATAATAATAATAATAATAGGATATGTTAAATTATAAAACAAAATAATTATTTTGCACAGACTATGTACATACAAACTATACATTTTATATTAGTAGTTTATATGAATATATTAACTTTATTTAAAACTTTTATTTGAAAATGTAAATATTTTATGTAAATACTTCAGTTCATTTCATCATAATATAATGTTCTTGCTTATACAATAAAATACACTACACTACGTAATGTGAGGCATAACGTTAAGATCTCTTTCAGGTTGGTAAGCAGTGTCAGATCTAAGAAGACACATTTCTTTACTTCTCTCTTGAGACTCACAGAGTGTCAGTTGCTTTTGAATTGATCTCGGAGGTTGTTGTTTCTCACTCGTCTCATTCCTCCCCTGTCCCCTCTCATTCACTGATCTTCAATGGAGCTGCCACCGTTAGCTTCACTTTTTTGTGAATTTAACCCCAAACACTATTTTCTTGATTTCCCTCTCTCTCTATCTTCCGCTCAATTGGTTCATGCTGCTGTTGTGCCCATGTAATGGATTTAAGGTATTTTTTTCAATGATAAAATAATAGTTACTTAATATGCAGAGACAACTGCAAGTAAATTGCTTGGTTAGTTTGATTCCTCTGATGATTCTGAAAGACAGATCAAAGTGTTTTGACAGAATACTTCTGCTTGATTCTTTTCTCTCTCGTGAAACACAGCTCACAAAATAACAGCCTCATTAGTTTTCGTGTGCAGCATTCACACCATATTGAAGACATTTAAAAATGTTGATTTACCTTACAAGACACACGATGTAAAACACACTGACGGTAACTCCCATGTATAATTCCTGTAATGAATATGTTGTCGCTGTGCCCTCAAGTCATGAAATTGCGGAGATGAAAGAGTATGGTGAGAAAAATAGTCACATCACATGACAAGTGGTTGGCATTTTTAGACTGAATTATGGTTGAAATTCAATTACCCAGCATCCTCAGACTTCAAAAAAGGGAAATAGAAAAAAAGGAAAACTGCAGCTATGAATGAAGGTCTGGGTGGTTTTGTGAAACTGTCAACGCTACATAGATTCAAGGTGATTTGTTGTGTTAATGCAATGCCTTCAATCACACTTTCATTATACTGGTCTGTTTTTCATTTATCGTACAGAAAATTCAAATTTTAACTCCCTGACATGTGACCTCATGTTCAACTCTTCAGAGAGAGGTTACACTTTTCTGTGTGTTCACATGTAAACAGAGTAAAACCTGCAAAGCCAATAAACAAAAAAACAAACAACCGTTTCTAACTACACTAACATTTCTGCACTTTTTTTCCTCTTTGTTCCACCTCTCCTCACATACAGTAGATTTTTGCTAATAATGTATCCAATGAACCACGTTCTCTCTCTCTCCCAGCATCCCTCTTGTTTTTTTTTGCACTCTTTGAACTCATTGATAGCTCTGTTTTGAAGCCGCAGTATTCCTGTATTTCTCTTCAAGCGCTCTGCAGTTTAATGTCTAATTCTCTCTGTGAAACTATCACACCGTTTCGAAAGTGTTGCCATATAACACTTTAAGTCAAAATGAAATCAAAATGTATTTACTGCATGTTCATGGTTTTATTGTGAACGTCTTCATAAACCTTAATCAATGTCATAATCAACTTGGACAACAATATTTGCCAACCAACAGCTGAATTGCTACTTGGCATTCTTGGGACAGAGAATGTGCATTCAAGTCGGGATCTATTCTGTAAGGCCAACATGTCCTAATCCAATCATTTTCCACTCCACAGTTTTGTTGCCGTCACTCAAGTAAAATGGGCTCCAAAAGCCTATTCATGCAAGACCTGTCTTAACATTATAAAGACCAATACATTTTTTGAGAGACTGCATGGACAGTGGCTTGTACAATGGCTTGCACAAACAAATCTTTGAGGAAATGAAAGCTGCAGTATTCCTTGCAAGTTTCAAATGCAACACTTCACCTGTGCAGAACTCTTAATGCATAATGCACGTCAAAAGATATTTTTGGACTGTTTTTTAGATTGCTGTGACTTTCACAGTACTTGTACCCGTGAGCTCCACAGTGCAATGCTGCACCAGGTGAGCTACCGAGCAACATTACTATGTCAGAACAGCCACACATATTGAGTGGATTATTAAGGTTCAAATGCATTCATTTACAAACCACACGCTATGGTAAAAGTGTTTTGAGGTCATAACATGGTATTGTGCAAGGAACTGCACAGAAATTAACATTTCCTTCTTTTATGAGTCAACGCTTCCATTGACTGAATTTCTGGCTTTCCATGTTTTTACTGTTATATGGTAGCGGGCAACATGACACATCTTCTAAAAGAGTACTGAATCTCCAGATCAAAACACAAGCAATATCATAAGCATATGCATATGTAAAATAACATGACAATCAACATTAAACAGCATATAAATCAAAACTGCCTCATGCTACTGAATGAAATGTCGACCCAGGACTGTGAAGCTTTGGGGGTGTTGATGGACTCAATCTACTCCATCTGTGTGTTGATCATTGTTCTAAATCTGATCCGGACACAGCCTTTGACAAAGACTTGTTTTTCTCAGCTTTTTGCTCAAAATGTTGCTTTTTTTATGAAACTTACCCACATTAAGTTAGAATTGATATACTGCATGTTCAGATGTTCATACAACAAAATATTCTGGGGGGCATGAACATTTTGTGAAAAATGCTGACGGTGGCTGGCAATGTTTTTAAAAAATGCAGGCGGGGAAAACGTTAATACAGGTGTCTGAGTTTGTTATGAAGGAGGTTTGACCTTGAAAACACAGATTTGCACAACCCACTGACCACAAGAGTGTTAAACACAGCCTACTTCAGTTGTTGGCAGGCCTTTGCTAATGTAATCAACGTCCTTGATCAACACTCTTCATACTGTAACGGTGTCTTTGCCTGTACGGCTCTGAATGCAAAGCTTTGTTTTCCGACAGAATTTGCAGCAAGAATCAAAGGCAGCTGGAAAATTCAAAGGTGCTCAAGGATGAAACAAAGAAACCTGAGAGGAGGCCTTGAGCAATCATTGCAACCTCAAGACAGAAATGCGTTTGGTCCTCTTGTATAGCATCCCTTTTTATTACACAGCTTTGTGCTTGCAAAATAGCTGAGGGCTAATTCATTTCAGCTTCACTTTAGTATCATGCTACCTTGTAGTTGGTATATTAGCTTATATTTCCATTGCTGCCAGTCCTACGCTGATACAGTATGTCAATAACAGTCAAAGCCTGTATGCAATGACAAACGTTCAACTTTCAAAATGTCGAAAATAGCACTGTGGTGGTTCAGTGATGCAGGTATCAGAAAGTAGTATAGTATACCATGTATCACAATATACTAGTAATAGGGTAAAATTAGGTAACACTTTATTTTACAGCGTCAGCAATAACTATAAATGATAACTAACCTAAAGTAAGTACATATAGTTACTTAATATTAGTCAGTACTAAATGTACCACTGTATGTACCAATGTACCAGTACCACTGTATAATTACAGTGTATCAAAGACACCTTAAAATAAAGTGCAACCTAAAATTATATATATGAAAAGTTTGTATGCATGCTTTACAGGGACTTTTCAAGTGAAAACTAACCAGGGAGTTAGTTGCATGTTGTTGCTGGTGCTATTATTTTTGTATTATTTTAATTGTAATTTTATAATATATTAATAGTATTAATTGCAATAATGTTATAATATGCATACTATAATATATTATTACTTTAATATAAATGAACTATTTTATAATTAATTTCAAATTTATAATATATTTATATTTCATTGGATCAATATTTCAAATATAATTGGATTATATTTCATCATGCTTATATATATTGGATGATGCATCATTATCATGAACATCAACTCATCTCTAATACGTAACAAATCAGAAGTAAATGCACACTGTTCTTACGGGTGGCATATTCCCCTATACTTTACCATTGCACTGAATGATTAACATTTTTCAAGTATCATCATGTTTACATGGTACTCTAAAGATACCCACTTTAAAAATATATGGCATTGCTGTGCACGTTTTTTTGGTCATTATTTACGAACATTGGATTGCTGCATTCTAAGGCTGAAAATAGAAACTCTTAATGATGCAGTTTACTTGGTTCACGATGACCCCTTCACAGGTGGCTCGATCACATAGCAATGCCTTAACCCATCTGCCTACACAGGACTGTTCAATCCTTGCAAAAACAAAATCGGTACAGGCACTAAAATAGATCTCGTCTAAGCACAGTTCAAAGTACCTGCTTCTACCGAGACCTTATTATTTTCGATATTTTCTTTTCTCCAAGACTGTGTCTGAAGGTCCCATAAACTGAAACAGCAGATTTCTGAATCTGACTGCTGTGATTTAGTATTTCGCTTAAACAAATTGTTCTATTTGCTGAGACCTGTTCAAGAGGACCCATTATACACACTGGCTGTTTGCAGAGTGGACCTCCTAACAGCGCTGACATTTGCTTTCTTTGCCTTGCAGTTGTGGAGATTGACAAGGGCCATAGCGAGCCCGGCTCTAAAGCAGATGTCAGCCATCAATATCACTATTTGACTAATGTAGGTCTATTTATAAAGCTTTCCCTGCTCTTGCACCCATGCAGAGCAAGTGCAAGTTTTTGAAAATAATACTGTTATCATCTCTGTGTAAACTACAAAAATGTACAAGTTTGTGCAAACGGTGTGCATGCGTATTGTGTTCAGTCTATAGGCATAGTGTTTCTTTACAAAGTGACATCACTGGCCAGGCCTGGCATGCATAATACAGAGTTTTAGTCATTTTCACGGATTCGTGTGAACTCAACGTTGCCATCTGTAGGCGAAAAACGCAAAGGAAAAACTTTTCTGTTTTTAGTACATCGTTGTCATGTACACACATCCTTACACTAAGGTCTGAAATCAACCAGAGCTTGAAGAAAATGGCACTTCAGTAACAAAAATGCCCCAAATATTTAGTCATTTAATCTGTTTTCTAGGCTATATGCCACGTTTAGTATGGGTTTAAATGGTGGACATGCTTAAAATAGAGGGCAAAAAAAAAAAAAAAAAAAAAAGACTGTTAATGAATTCACAATTTAATTGTGGCCCAAATACTTTTGGGAAGTCAAGGAGTAACACATAAAATGTTTCATATAGGAGCAGATAAATGTCTGGATTCCTCACCAACAGTTCCACCGCTTTGATTTTCTGACATTTCACTTCATCCAACAAAATACTAAAGCTCTGAGCATTGGCTGAATTTCTGAATTAGTACATGATGGGACTTTCTTCATATTGATGGAGGTCAGCGAATATTATGCAAGGTTGATGGCTGAGAGCATTTTCTTTCTTCTAACAAGGCTTTGATGTATTCACTCAATTTGCCACTGCTGTTTGTGAGGTCTGGTCATCTAAGCACTGAATAAACATACAACAACATCATTAAAAAAGGAATATTGACTGATTATCTGATCCAAAAAAGTCATACCATCACTCAAGTTTTGATTAATGTAAAAGTAGTACTCAAAAAAGAGCATGGCTACAGTTTAGCTGTGGCGAATGACAGTTCCCTAGCTACCATGGCTCTCTGGGTCCACTTCTTCATAAAAGCCAAGCTTAAACTACATGTGAGGGTCTAGGTGAGAGCGTTGTAATGAAAGCTCACCATCATCACTATAAGACTCTGAATTTAACCACCTCCCGAAACCTCATTAGCAACACCAACACATTTCCTCTCTGCCATCTCTCTCCCCAACAGATCATTATTTTCCTATTATTTATCAAGTACATACAATCATGTCTGCACTGGACTATTTTTTTTTTTAATTCCTCCATTCCTTTTCTCTCTCAAGTCTTTCTCTTTCCAACTTTTTGTGTCTGTGAGAATAGAGAAGGTCACTAAATGATGTGAGTGAATGAGTGAAAAAAGGTATAAATGTTGTGTAGCGTGTGTACAAAATGGGCATAGAAATGAACATGTCCAAATATTGTGATTTATAAAAAATAAGCTAGGTGTAAATATGTGCGCACCGTATGGACACTTTAGACTCTTTTAATGGAGTGAGCGAAGTAAACAGAATTGAATAAATTATTCTGTGACTTTTTCAACACACTCCCATTACGATTTGTATAATATTTTACCAGCTGGTGTGGCAAATTCATATGAATTAGTACAATTTCAAGCATACATACTTGACTGGGAAAACCTTTAAGTGGATGTTCATGATCAGCAAGAAATGGTGCGACCCCAGGAACATCACCATTCTCTCGCGGTCCTGCTCGCCTCATCTGGAACATTTAACAATCATTTGCCGCCCATTCTATCTGCTGAGGGAGTTTTCCTCGGTCATCGCCACTGCCGTTTACATTCCACCACAGGCAGACACAGGGCTGGCTTTATCTGGCCTTCATGATGTTGCCAGCAGCTTCATAAACAAACACCCCGATGCTGCTTTCATCGTTGCGGGCGATTTTAACAAAGCAAACCTAAAGAAAGTCTTGCCATACTTTCACTAGCACGTCTCCTGTCCTACACAAGGAGCAAACACACTGGATCACTGCTACACCCCGTTTAAGAATGCCTATAAGGCTCGCTCACTTCCAGCTTTTGGCAAATCGGATCATGCCGCCATTTTCCTCACACCTGAATACAGACAAAGGCTCGTTCAGGAACCCCCGGTGAGGCGGGAAGTTAAACGCTGGTCGCGCCATTCAGAGACCGCGCTACAGGCAGCGCTTGATGACGTCGACTGGGA
Source organism: Paracanthobrama guichenoti (assembly GCA_018749465.1). Classification (NCBI taxonomy): domain Eukaryota; kingdom Metazoa; phylum Chordata; class Actinopteri; order Cypriniformes; family Gobionidae; genus Paracanthobrama; species Paracanthobrama guichenoti. The sequence goes on along the minus strand of CM031959.1, from coordinate 40,171,827 downwards.
CATGTTCCGGGCGAGTTCATCTGACGTGAGCGAGTTCCCGGATGTGGCGCTTTGCTTCATCAACACACTTACAGAGCAAGCCACACAAACAATAACAATAACGTCCTTCTCAAATCAGAAACCGTGGGTGGACAATTCAATCCGCGCTGCAGTGAACACACGCACTGGCGCTTACAACGCTGGTCTCCTATCGGGGAATATGAATGACTATAAATCATCCTGCTATGCTCTCCAACGCGCAGTTAAAGCTGCAAAGCTCCGTTATAAAGACCGAGTGGAGTCTCATTTCCAACTCAACGACTCCCGGCGCATGTGGCAGGGTCTGAGGTCCATCTGCTTTTGGATCTAAATCCTCTGCAGAGGTGAGAGCTGATCCGTTGCTTGTGAACGAGTTAAACTCTTTCTACACTCGCTTTGATTGTAATCGCGGCAGCGTGACTCCGCCAAATGATGCGTCAGAGGAATTCCACCATCATCCCTGTCCCTAAGAACAGTAAACCCTCTTGCCTAAATGACTATCGTCCAGTGGCTCTCACGTCTCTATAGTCATGAAGGTCTTTGAGAGACTCATTAAAAACACCATTTGCTCCTTTATTCCTGACACTTTGGACCCTCTTCAGTTTGCCTATCGTCCCAATAGATCGACTGAAGATGCCATCTCTCATGTCCTCCACTCCTCCCTCACTCACATCGACAGCAAAATTGGGAACTACGTAAGGCTGCTATTTATTGACTATAGCTCAGCCTTTAACACCATAGTTCCCATTAAGCTAACCGCCAAACTCCTGGATCTCGGCCTGAATTCTTCTCTCTGCCACTGGATTGAGGACTTCCTCACTGGCAGGCCTCAGGTGGTGAGAGTAGGCCAGTTCACCTCCACCTCCATCACCCTGAGTGTGGGAGCTCCACAGGGCTGTGTCCTGAGTCCCCTGTTCTACTCTCTCTACACACATGACTGTTTGTCCACACACAGCTCCACCTCTATCATCAAATTTGCTGATGATACTGTTGTCCTGGGCCTCATTTCCAACAACGAGATGGCATACTTGGACGAGGTGGAGCATCTAACATCATGGTGCCAGGACAACTGTCTCTCTCTGAATGTTGGCAAGACCAAAGAACTGATTGTGGACTTCAGGAAGAGACAGCAACGGACATACTCCCCTCTCATGATCAGCGGGTCACCAGTAGAGAGAGTGAGCAGCTTCAAGTACCTAGGTGTAAACATCTCCGAGGACCTGACCTGGACTGCTCACATTCAGACACAGGTGAAAAAAGCCAGGCAAAGACTGTACCACCTGCGCCAGCTGAGGAAATTCAGGGTTTCACCAGCTATCCTGAAAACTTTCTATTTAGGGGCGATAGAAAGTGTACTAACTCAGTGCATCACAGCGTGGTATGGGAACAGCACCAGTCATGACTGCAAAGCCCTGCAAAGAGTTGTGCGCTTATCCGAGCGTATCTCAGGGTCAGCTCTCCTGTCTCTGCAGGACGTCTACACCAAACGCTGCAAAGGTAGAGCTACTAAGATCATCAAGGACTCTAATCACCCTGCAAACCCTCATTTCACGCTGCTGCCATCTGGTAAGCGCTTCCGAAGCCTGATGGCCAAAACTGAGAGACTCAGGAGGAGCTTCTTCCCAGGCCATCAGACTCCTGAACTCAGTCACTTAACATCACGTGACATTGCACTTCACGTCAGGATAAACATCGATACACTGACATTGTTAACCACATATTTATAAGCACTGCACTTTCTGTTCTCGTTCTTTATATATATATAATACTTTTTTATTCTATTTCTATATAATTTCTTCCTTGTGTTTTTAACTGTGAATTTGCACTGTCCATGGAGCGGACCTGTTTACATTTCACTGCCGGTTGTATATTCTGTATATAACTGTGTATGTGACAAATAAAACTCTTGAATCTTGAATGTTCAAATTTAACCCACAAATTGTATGTTTTAATTGACCTTTTTAGCCCAATGGACTTAAGTCCAAATTCTATTGGGTTAAAACCATTTGCCTTAAATGATTAAGATATTAAGTACATAAAAATATAGTTTTTGTTTATATTATTATTTATTTTGATTATTCATATACTGTACTGTATATATTCCAAATTATTGTATTATTATTTTGATTATTTCTTAATAAATAAATATATACATTTGAATAAAGCTAGTCCTCCCATTAGCCACAGAAACATATTTGTGGAATATTCCATGTGCTGCTTCTAAAAACTGTGATTTAGTCCTGCCAATCATAAATTGTCAACGTGACTATGAATTCTAATGTTGTGACACCAAAGTAGGGTGACTTGAAGTTGAATGAATTATTGTTGAAGCCAATGCTCTTTCATCAGTGTGAGAGCATCCCTGTGTGTTTTATCGCTCAACGACAACTGATGCAAACAGCCACAGCAGAATGACAGAGTATTATTATGGTTGCCAAAATCATGTGCCAAATGTTAAAGCAACCATTGATTTTTGTGGATTTTGGAAATGCCTCAGGTCTCAAGTTGTCTAAATGCTGATGATCAAAAGGGACAAGGCTTTTTGAGCCAGAAACAATCTGAATCTTTTATGCAGAGAAAATGCAGTTTTGTTTATAAAATAGATGCAAAATAGATGGCATACAGCACGAACAGTCCAAATAGCCAGGGCAAAGCTCTCAGAGGATGTCATTCAAATGCTCTGCCCTCCCCAAAACCAGGTCGACTTCTTACTCAACAAAGGGACACAAATGAAGAAGAAAAAGTTCAAAAAGAGACTATGTTAATAAATCACAGTAGCTCATGATGTTTTGTTCTGAACCTCTTTTTTGTCTGCTCACAGTGTCTATAAAAGATGCCTAAGAATTTATTAAAGAATGATCAGCACACAAGAAAGCTGAAAATCCATCATAGTAGCGTATATTTGCAGGATATAGATTAGCTGCTTGAAAGAGGACTCTGTCATTTTTATGGGTACAATAGTTAATATGCATGTATTAGACTCATATGAAACATTATGCACTTTAACATTATAACTTCTCTATTAACAAGATGTTTAAAGTTGATGTGTGTACATTTATTTATATTTGTTCAAATAATTTATCATTAATTAGTAAGTTGATTATGCTAGAAGTAGGCCATCATGTTTATTTTCCCCAATAGTGATGTGAGTCTGTGGTACTATTAAGACGTTTGGTAATGCTTTATTTTGATGGTACACTTTAGACATTCTACTAACTATATGGCCACATTTACTCTTGTGGGGTGTTCCCGGTCTGCAGTGGTCAGGATCTATCAAAAGTGATCCAAGGAGGAACAGTGGTGAACCGGCGACAGGGTCATGGGCGGCCAAGACTCATTGATGCACGTGGGGAGCGAAGGCTGGGCCCGTGTGGTCCGATCAAACAGACGAGCTACTGGAGCTCAAATTTCTCAAGAAGTTAATGCTGGTTCTGATAGAAAGGTGTCAGAATACACAGAGCATCGCAGTTTGTTGCGTATGGGACGGCATAGCCGCAGACCAGTCAGGGTGCCCATGCTGACCCCTGTCCACCGCCGAAAGCACCAACAGTGGCACGTGAGCATCAGAACTGGACCACGGAGCAACGGAAGGTGGCCTGGTCTGATGAATCACGTTTTCTTTTACATCACATGGCCGGTGTGTGTGTACCTTTCATGGAAACGGTGTTCCCTGGTGGCTGTGGCTCTTTCAGCAGGATAATGCGCCTGCCACAAAGCAATAATGGTTCAGGAATGGTTTGAGGAGCACAACAACGAGTCTGAGGTGTTGACTTGGCCTCCAAATTCCCCAGATCTCAATCCAATTGAGCATCTGTGGGATGTGCCGAACAAACTAGTCTGAAGTGCTGGGAATCAAAAAAGATTAACTAATTAATAAAAAAAAAAATTCTGTAATTAATAGCGATTAATCGTGAGTTTTTAATATTTTGGGAGTTTTTAATATTTTGATATTGTATTAATTTCAGTTACTCTTTTTATTAATGTAGAAACAATTTAAAGACAGCGTATTTTAAATATGTGTTGTAATGGCATCTTTTTATAAATGAAGGCCAGTATCACTGATACCAATGTCTCTATGAAACATTACCAACAACTGAAAGCTACCAATTTCAACATTTATTAGGCTTTAAAAAAAAAAAAATTAAAGTGAATTCAAAACAATCATTACATAAACCCATTATAATAAATGTTATATTTACCTGTGGCCTTCCCTGTTAGACATATACAGAAATGTAATAGTTATCAAACACCTTTCTTAACTGCATGAATAATAAATATAGATTAATCATCATTAAAGCTACACATTTCTCTGTTCCCTTTGTTCTGTGATGAACATTAATGGCAGACATCATCAGTGCTGCTGTGACTTTAAGATCAGCGTCACGTGCATCTCGTTTTCTCACAAGTTCATTTAAGACATTATTTAACTCATTTAAGACTCCTATTATGAGAATACTCGACAAAACTGGCATTTTGGCAACATTTTCTGTTTTGTTGTTGTTTGTTCAAGAGCGAAAGTCGATGTGTGCACGAGACTGACGCAAATCCGTCTGTGCGTCGAGTGTGTGTGTGTGTGTCAGCTCCCTATCATCCTAGGTGGTGAATCAGTATATGGTGTAACGTACATGAATGTGGCGACTCCCTGATCAGTGCCCTGACTACTGAACTAGGGATCAGATTGAGACGCAGCCACACAGACAGGACACTGACACACAGCACGTTCTGTTTTGTCGTGCTTAGATGGTTTAAAAGCATTTACATGAATAAGAGCATGATCATATAATGTAACACTAGGCAAAAATGGATATAAAAACGAATGCTGCGATAATTGCGTTAAATATTTTTAATGCGTTAAACTGAAAAAAAACTGTGTTAATGCGATAATTTGCACAGCACTAATATATATATATAGAAACATGAAGAAGAAACATGAAGGGGACAACATAACTTGTCATACTGCTGACTTGGAGCAAACTCCACCAAAAGGAATTGCGTAACTATCATTCCCACATCAAAAAGACAATTTAAACAACATTGCAGTTGAAATAACAAACTGAAAAATGTATGAAAGTACTTCAACAAAAATACAAGCTTCACATTTCTGCTTTTAATATCTCCTGCTATCTTGCCTGATGGGTTTCCATTATAAGGGCATTAGTCTAAAAGCATTTTCTTTTTTACAATTTCTTTTTTTTTTCATCAAAATGAGATGCACTTATTTTAGGATGTAATTGCTGTTTGTTTGCGCTGGCACCTGCGCTGCATTTGCTTTGGCTTTCACTGAATAACATCTGACAGGCAGTAAGACAATGGTGGCCAAGTCTTTTTATAATTTGTGAAAACAAATTGAATTACATTTTAATTAAGCATAAACACCCAATTACAGTGCATCTCACAAAATGGTTAAAAATAAATAAACATGTTGGTAAAGTGTCCAGTTAATATGATACATGTGTAAGCTTGTATGCATGCATGCATGCATATTAAAAACAGACTTGGAAAGCATTTTTCCATCAGTGTTCAATATTAGATAGAAGTTGACAAGGTGAAACAAAAGTCTGTCAATCATTCAGACTTTGGCAAGGCAGTCATTTACTGCGGGGTGATGGTAGGATGGTGCAAGGAGAAGAAAGAACAAGAGGTTGTGGTTGAATATAGAAAGGGTAGCCGTGATTGATAACATGCTGATGTATCTGGGTCTGCATGGCAGCTTTTGGCCAGGCTGAGGAGTATTGTGGGATGAGAGAGTGAGAGTGAGCGGTAGTGAGTAAATGAACAGGTATGTGTGGAGCTGATAGAGGAGAAGAGTGGTCAGTGACGGTAATGGAAGGGTCAGTCAACTGTGAAGGACTCAGAAGACACTGAAGGAGATTTTGGAGAGTTGGAGTTGGGTGTACAATGACTCAAATGATAGTTCATGGTGGAACATTAGAATCAATACCAAAACTAACGATGGAACACAAAGTATATGCTTGCAGCTATCTCAATAAAAACTCCAGGAACACATTACTCCAATGGTCCACTTTAGGCATTCTACTGTAAGCAACTTTGCATGTCAACTAACTCTCATTAGAGTATTAGTAGACTGTTAGTACACTGTTACCCCTTTTTCAACAATGAACCGGGTGCTAGTTCAGAGCCAGTACTAGTGCCAGTTCAGAGTTGGTTCGACTGACGAGCCTCCTAAGAACCGGTTTGCTTTTCCACGGGGTAGAGAGCCACCACAGAGCCAGGTCTTACGTGACTGTATATGTCTCATCTTTCTCAGCAACGCTAGCGAGGTAGCGCTGAGTTTAGGGCTAGGGTTTGTAGAATAAGTTGACATGTAGTTGCAAAGTTACTTATAGTCAGTAGAACCAAACTCCACAGCTTGACTGAAATTTCCAGCAAAATATGTCCTAATAACAATCCCATTCAGCTATGGAAACTTTATTTCTGAGTGTTACCTGAACATTTTAATCTTTTAAACGTAAAATGTAAACATAAAATGAAATAAGCACTTGTTTATACAACAGTTAGTGTGTAAATAAGAAACAACAATGGAGTGTCTCTTTAAAACCCTCTTTTTTGCAGAACTACTTCCTTCCGCCACAGATTCAAATCTCATGCTGACAGTTTATCAGTTGAGCCCAAGTTGAGCCCAAGCCTCTGTCACTAATTATAGAACTAGCGGAAGCTTATTGTATTATGTAGACTGAGAGTATTATGAGAGAGAGAGAGAGAGAGAGAGAGAGAGAGAGAGAGAGAGAGAGAGAGAGAGAGAGAGAGAGAGAGAGAGAGAGAGAGAGACAGAGATAGACAGAGAGAGACAGAGAGAGTGAGAGTGTGAGAGAGAGAGTGAGAGTGAGTGAGTGAGTGAGTGAGTGAGTGTGTGTGTGTGTGTGTGTGTGTGTGTGTGTGTGTGTGTGTGTGTGAGAGAGAGAGAGAGAGAGAGAGAGAGAGAGAGAGTGTGAGAGAGAGGAGAGAGAGAGAGAGAGAGAGAGAGAGAGAGAGAGAGAGAGAGAGAGAGAGAGAGAGAGAGAGAGAGAGAGAGAGAGAGAGAGAGAGAGAGAGAGAGAGAGAGAGAGAGAGAGAGAGAGAGAGAGAGAGAGAGAGAGAGAGAGAGAGAGAGAGAGAGAGAGAGAGAGAGAGAGTGAGAGAGTGAGAGAGAGAGGAGAGAGAGATAGAGAGATAGATAGAGAGAGAGAGAGAGAGAGAGAGAGAGAGAGAGTGAGAGAGAGAGAGAGAGAGAGAGAGAGAGAGAGAGAGAGAGAGAGCGAGAGCGAGAGCAAGATCGAGAGAGAGAGACAGAGAGAGAGAGAGAGAGAGAGAGAGAGAGAGAGAGAGAGAGAGAGAGAGAGAGAGAGAGAGAGAGAGAGAGTGAGAGAGTGAGAGCGAGAGCGAGAGCAAGATCGACTAAGCGAGCACATTACCTGCATCTAGCTGATGTTCTTCAGTTCAATCTTATATTCATAATCTCAAAATCAGTTTGAATGTCCCCTGATGAAAGCGATATCTTTGTATTTGTCCTTTTAACAATTAAGGGGATTTCCCATTACAGCGCTAGTCAGTACATTTGTAAGTTACGTCTTTGCTACTCACTCAGAAAACAATCTTTGCTGCCATCTAATGGTGTAATAACTTTCACTGATTTCACAAGTTGAAATCACAATCACTAACGGACCAAATACTTCATGTTATTTATATAAATAATATTTATTAACAAATAATATTTAAATAAACAATATTAGCCATTATAAAAATATAGTTTGTACAATAGGAATTATGCAAGCAAACAGTTCAGTCAAAAGTACAAAAGCAGAGCTAGTTATAGTACAGGATCTTTGTTATATGAATGTTTAGGAACATTCTGGAAGCATTATGGGTGCATCACTTTTGAGTGTTCTCTGAAAATTCTGAAACAAGTAGTAATATTTATAAAAACATTAGACCAATGTCCAACTTAAAGTTTTTGTGCTAATGTTTTGAGAACATTAATAAAGACCGGGAAGAACGTTACAACACAAATATATCCAGGCAGAGAATAACATAAAACCAGGCAAAGAGCAAGATACTCCAGACACGGGAGAGAAACAGAAACTAAAACAAATGCGCACGAAACATCCATAGAGGACAACACCAAACAAAGAACAGAAGAAACACGGGGGATTAAATGCACAAGGCAGCAAGGGCTGGAAACAAGGGACAGGTCTGTGTAATTAGTAAGTAAGAAAACTAACAAGGCAGACAGTAGAGACAAAGGAAACAGGAACTAAACACAGGAACAATGGGAACAAAAATATACTTCAAAATAAGAGTCCAAAACATAAGACACAGAAGATTCAAGATTCAGTATTCAAGATTCAAGAGTTTTATTTGTCACATACACAGTTATATACAGAATATACAACCGGCAGTGAAATGTAAACAGGTCCGCTCCATGGACAGTGCAAATTCACAGTTAAAAACACAAGGAGGAAATTATAATAGAAATAGAATAAAAAAGTACTATATATATACGAGAACAGAAAGTGCAGTGCAATGTCAGTGTATCGATGTTTATCCTGAAGTGAAGTCACGTGATGTTAAGTGACTGAGTTCAGGAGTCTGATGGCCTGGGGAAGACCATCAGACTCCTGAACTCAGTCACTTAACATCAGATGGTGATGTTAAGATGGAGCCACTTAACATCAATGCTATTGTCAAGATGGTGATCATGACAATAGCATTGAGAGAACCTTGCCAGAACGTTATTCTGAGAATGTTCCCTGTTAGCTGGGTAAGTGCTTGAATTTACTTGAGTTTGTCTATATATCACTGTTGTAGTATCATCTGTTGTAGAAATAAATTAATTATAATATCATAATAATAAAGTGTCACACACCATTGCACACATACCAATTGAGCTTCTATCTATCTAAGCAAATTATAACACTAGAGAATTGTGTCTGTACATAAATATTACAAGATGAACAGACCTGCAGTTCAGGTTAAGTCATTTGTATTTTAGACAATTTAATTAACATAATGCAGCAAATCCAGTGAAAAATGTGCAATTAAATCCATGTGAAAATGACTGAAAATGTATGTGTTTGTTTCACTGTTTACAGAAAAAGCCATTCTGATGAACAGTCCAAACAAAAGTGCTACAAATCAGATAAAAGTTAGCTAGTCTAGATGTGTTCTCTGAGCTCTCTTCCTGTATGCTCAGATCTCTTTAAAAAGGTAGGTTTCACATCCATCTTTTGTGATTTATTTTTCTGATTTAATCTGTAAGTGTTTTGTTGTGTTAAATACAGGGTCTCTGTATGAATTTAATTTGCAATTATTATATATTATACAGGGAACCCTGAGGGAATGATGTGGGACTGCATAGTATGTAATTGTAGGCATTGTAAGTACTAGCATTCAAAGTTTCCGAAAGAGTCCTCTGTGAAAATCTCTGAACTCACTCATGTTGACAAGGAATCAGCTCAGCTGGTAGTGCATAATCCTTACAATGCCAAGGACGTGGGTTTGATTCCCAAGAAACACAGACAAACATGTAACTTGCTCCATTTAGCTTTACATAAAAGCACCAAGTGAGCAAATATATCCATGGGGCCACAGGGGGAAAGAAAAACCCAAATACACCACATAAAAGAAGAAATATATCACATGCATGTGTGTATAATCTACCAAAATAATAATCTTGGCCCAAACCAAATTCTTTTTTAATGTTGTGTCTGTGTTTAAATAACATATCACTTTTAATAAGAATATATATATATAATTTATAATTTTAATTGTAATTCAATTGGCTCATTTCCACTGAGTGGTGCGGTACGGTTCAGTAGAGTACTATTTGGGACCGTAAACCCTGATCCGGCTTGCGATTCCACCGCCAACAGTACCCTTATGATAGGCGTGGTATAGCAATCGACGTCATTCTCGCATGAAGAAAGCGACACATTAAACAACAATGGACGACATACAGCAGATCTTGTTCTTGCTTCTCAGCATGTGGCTGTTATCAGAAGAAAACGACACGCTTTGTTTGAGCCAATGCTACAAGGAAAAACACAGAGAATCGTCACTTGCATGTGCTTTTTCGGCTGTCAACCAATCAACGTTCTGCTGTGAGTCTAGCTCCACCCTTTAGTACCGGACCACTATGCTAGGTACCCCAATGGAAGGGTGCCAAAAAAGTGGTACGGCTCGGAATTAGGGTAGCATTCACAACTTCTGACAATGGAAATGGCAAAAATTGCATACCGTACCGAACTGTAGTGAACCATAGCATTTGGTGGAAACGAGCCATAAGTGCAAATAGTCTGTATTGGTTGGGAAAGGCTATTTACACAAACTCAAATGTAATGCATACAATAGTGCAGGTAATGTTTATATAAGATGCTGCATATAATTCAAAATCTAAAATAAAAATACATTTTAGCTTTAATAAGACTTCCCCCAGGCATAGTCAATGGTTTCCTCCATGATACCTGTTTTTTTTCTGTAATTATAATTACGACTTCAGAAGTAGTAAGTAGCAAATTTCCGATGGCATGTGAAGGCAGCATTAGTACAGTGGTTCAAGTTAGGATTTGATGCAATGCAAAGTTCGAATGAGCTTTTTTTTTTTACGATCCCAAGAAAATATTAAAATACGAGCCAGTGCACAAGAATTAAAGCAAAAGTGATGAAGGAGAGCAAGTCAGTCAAGACGACAGACATAAGGCTGATCTAATGTTATGTTATCCTACCAGAGCACTTAAAATGAAGAAACTTATCAACATGTACGCAGTCGACGTGAGGCAACAACACCATCGGTTTTCATAGCCACTAGTTCTTTGAAGTCGACTCGATGTGTCCCAGGCTTAAACCTCACTCCAATCCGGGTCACGGCACCAATATGACCCCTCCAGCATGGGAGGCGAGCACTTTAACAAGGACACTAAAGACTGTCAGTTTCTAGCATCAGTCGCTAGTGCGCCTGTTGAGATCAGGAGAGTGAGGTTACACTCACCCCCCTAAACCTCACTTTCATCCAGGTCACGACACCAGCGTAAACCCTCCGGTCCTACTCTGGCATGGGAGGCGGGTGCACTAACAAGGACACTTGAGATCAGGAGAGTGAGGTTTACACGCACAGCTCTTACTATCTGGCATCCGTTACAACAGCATCACTATTTACATTTAATGAAAAGAAAGTCCCTATTCTTTTTCCAACACAGAGGTTGCTTTTTGGCACACACTATTATGATGTGCAGGTACTGTTGGTAGTCTCTCACTGTCTGCATGAATCAGACACATATATATGCTCAATCTATTCTAGAACAAGAAACACTTCATCAATTAATAATCAGGCAGTATCCCAGACTTGCAAATTCAAATGAAAAGAAAGTTAAAGTGTAATTTCTTTAAAAATGTGGTTTTCCAAACACTCCTGCCTCCCCTCTGACCTCCATATGCCATTGTTTACACAAATGGATAGTCACGCCCCAAACATGCCATTGGTTGAACAAGAAGTTGACATGTTGTCTCTGCATGTTAAACTTTAATTGGAGAGAATATTGGGTAACATTTTAAGGCGACGTAGTTACACATCATTACATGTACTTACTCTACAAATAACTAACCCTAACCCTAAACCAAACCAAACCAAACCCTAACTGTAACTCTGTAGTAAGTACAGTACATGCAGTCAATTAATATTACTCAGTACTTGAGTAAGTACAATGTACCTACGTCACCATAAAATAAAGTGTAACCGAATATTTTAATATCAAAAATAACCTTTAAGAAAAGCTAGATTTACATACATTCTAAATAAACAATGTTTCAAAAACATCTACTGGTAACACTTTATTTGAGGTTCAGTTCTCACTCTTAACTAGTTGCTTAGTTGCTAGGAAATTGTCTGTTTATTAGTACTTCTAGAGCAGATATTAAGCCTTATTCTGCATGACCATATTCTACATCGCTCAATCCTACCCAATACCTAAATTTAACACCTTACTAACTATTAATAAGAAGTAATTATGAGTTTATTGAGGCAAAAGTCATAGTTAATAGTGAATGTTCCCCATACTAAAGTGTCACCCATCTACTGAATATTTTAATTTATTGCAAACATTTTATCTTCCAGTTGAAAATATACATATTAAATAGTTGTCTTGCCAATATATGTGTGCCAAGAGGTTTAGCTGTAATCCTGAAGAACTTGATTGACAGTGAAAGTCAGTGAGGCAGGTTGCTCTTAGAAACAGAAATGAATTCTTCTGAATTCCTCTTCCTCACATTTTTCAGTGTTGAGGTTCAGGTTAGCCCTGGCTTAATTGTTGAGGCTAAATAGTAATGGGCTAAGATGGCGAGACAATTGCTGAGAATATTCACATATCATGCACTGTGAATATGCTGTACATTTTAAATAATTTTCATTTTTAATAATCTTTTATCATACTAAGAAGAACACTTATTTTGATATTTGATACTTATTTTTATTTTGAACAGACCACAACACATAAAGCACTTGGCTATAATTGTAACTGTGGTGTGTTTTTCATTACAATCAAATTCAATATATTTGAAATGTGTTAAATTGCAACATAATCAGTAAATGTGTAATTACAAATATATTTAAATATATGACATACAGAAATAATGACACTGAATGTATATTTTAGTGTATTACAGATGATTGTCAGTACATTCAGCAGTATTTTTTTTTTTTTTTTTTTTTTTTCACACAAGTACTTATCGATTTATATAAATTTGCAATAAGAATAAAAAGGATTTGGATTTCTCTTCTAAGACTGTGAATTGAATTTAACTGATTCAGTATTATCTTAAAGGGTTAGTTCACCCAAAAATGAAAATTAGCCCATGACTTACTCACCCTAAAGTCATCCTATTCAGACGAATAAAATCAGAGTTATATTAACAATGTCCTGGCTCTTCCAAGCATTATAATGGCAGTGAATGTTGCTCTGTTTTTGAAGTCCATAAAAGTGCATCTATATCCATCAGAAAACTGCCATCATAAACTAACCCTTTAAAATCTGAAGTGTGTAATTTGCCACCAATCATTATTTAATAATCGGTTTTCTGAACACATCCTCCACCTGCTATTGGTCTGATAAAGACCAGAGCAGTGGAGCTTTAATTATGCCACTTCCGCTTCTTTCACTCATGAGTATGTGTGGTAATACAGCGCTGTTTTATCATATTAGATACATTTGAGTGTTGAAAGTTATGTTATAATGCTAATCTGTATGCTCACTCGGTGGCTACTATGAGACTCTTGATGCACACTGCAGTACTCTAGACCGATATCAGGCATGGTAAAACATGGTACTCACGGTAAATCAAGAAAACGAGATTTAAACAATAAGACTAACTGTGTTGAGCTATACAACAATCATTAATTAAAACACATAATATATTAGAGCGAATAAAACGGAAATCGAGGGTAACACGGGTCATCATTGATAGGTGACGCTCAGACACGGTCCGTGTCCTGGTTAAAATCACTTATTTCTCTGGATTTAAACATTCTTGGAAACATCTGGGATAATGCAAGTACACAAGTCAACAAAATATATAACATTGTTCTAGTGGTTTTTGGATATTTGAATCTGAACTTTACTTAAAGTTCTCTCAAGCTGGTTGGGATGTTCAAATGAACAGAGAAATGTGTGGTTACACTTTATTATGATAGTCCACTTTAGACATTCTACTATTTAATAGTAAGTTTGTCAACTACATGTCAACTAACTCCCATTTGAGTATTAGTAGACTCTTAGGTTAGGGTTAGAGTTAGTAGAATAAGTTGACATGGAGTTGCAAAGTTATTTATAGTCAGTAGAATGTCTGTTGGGGAGCATCATAATAAAGTGTTATCTGATATTAAGCAGACAGTCTACTAATACTCGATTGAGAGTTAGTTGACAAAGTTATTCAGGCCACATTTATATGGATCAAGTGACCCCTGATTTTTCATCCCATGTGGCACAGAACGGATATGACCCACGAACGTGTAAGCAGGAAAAAAGTAGCTGGATTCCGATATTCTCAGATCTGTTTCAGGCCTCATTCATATGTGGCAATAAATCGGATATGAATCATATGTGCATTTGCAGCTACCATGTAAGTGGAGAGATTGGATATTGCCGTCAACGCGAGTCGTACGTCATTGAAAAAGTGACAGGGCGAATGACGTCAAATCAGGGAGACACCAATCACGATCACATGACTCTTTTCAATGGCGCAATGGAGGCTCCATGCACCCAATGTTTTGCTGACCTATAAATATGGTGCGGATTACCATTTCATCTGCGTCCATTGCCAGTGGTGTAATACTTTTTTGGGAGAATCTGTACTTTTCTTGAGTTTTTATATTTCTGTCAACTTTACTTTTACTCCACTACATTTCCTAAATAAAATGTATACTTTTACTCCGATACATATCCCCAAAGCATTTTCGTTACTTACTACAAAATAAATTCGGAAGACTGCAAGCAAGCATGTGCAAACAAGTGCTCGCACAAGCCGGTTGATTTTACTTTCCATGTTGCATCCATTGCTACAGCGACTGACACGTGAGGCTGCACGCTGCACAGAGCGGGACGCTCTTAAACAGATTTAAAACAGACAACAAAACAGTATGTTATACACTGCAGTGCATGTTTTCCTATCACTATAATTTGTTGACTAGATGCTGTATTAATGCCATCGAGGCTGATAGGATTCATTAGTACCTCAAGTCGTTTGTTACCATCTAGCCATCTATTTGCATTATTTTATATCCATCTGGACGCTTTTATGCAGTCGTTATGCAGTGAAGTGGCATATTTGAAGCTAGTGACATGAGAAATCAAACTGTATCCTCATGCAGCTGACAGAAACAAATCAGAAATGATTTCAGTTGTTTTTTTTTTTTTATCGTCACTGTAACATATTTTGATTAGATAACCATCAAGTGTTCTTAAGTAGAAGCAAATAAAGTGTGGAATATAATATACAATACTGTGTCTAATTTCAATGCTATGACTTTGTGTGAAGATGGCCATCTTTAAGCATGACTGTTTGGATTTATATGAAATTATATCATTTTACAATAAGAGTTCATTTTGAACTAAGGTTGATAAAAGTATTGCTCATCAACATTTACTAATACATTTTAAAGTCGTCTCTTACATTATTTACTGTACCTTGAATTAACATGAATGATAAAGGTATAATTAATATATATATATTTTTTATATTTAAAACTTACAATAAACAGTTTGATATTTTTTATTCAAAGAACACAAAATGGAAGAAACATAGTTAAAACTGACCATAATCTTGCACTTAAACTGTACAGAACAATAAAAAAAAATGCTTCTTTTACTTTACTACTTTCAATACTTAAGTACATTTAATATGAAAAAAAAAAAAAAAACTTTTCATACTTAAGTACAATAAATATCACTTACTTTAAAACTTTTACCTAAGTAACATTCTAAACAGTGACTTTAACTTTTACCAAAGTCATTTTTTGGCAAGATATCTATACTTTTACTCAAGTGTGGCTTTTGAGCACTTTATCCACCACTGTCCATTGCAAATTGCACCATACCATAGCACCTGACTGGTCTGCGGCTATGCCGCCCCATACGCAACGAACTGCGATGCACTGTGTATTCTGACACCTTTCTATCAGAACCAGCATTAACTTCTTGAGCAGTTTGAGCTCCAGTAGCTCGTCTGTTTGATCGGACCACACGGGCCAGCCTTCGCTCCCCACGTGCATCAATGAGCCTTGGCTGCCCATGACCCTGTGGCTGGTTCACCACTGTTCCTTCCTTGGAGCACTTTTGATAGATACTGACCACTGCAGACCGGGAACACCCCACAAGAGCTGCAGTTTTGGAGATGCTCTGACTCTGTCTGTCTGTGAAAACATCATCAGAAAGTATCTTGATTGCAATATGGATTCTTCCAATGGTATGGTTCCAATTATAGTAATAAATATAACAGTGGATGAAAAAAAGGAAGAACAAAAAACTAAATGAAATGATTTTGTCTCTGGCATATATATGTAGAAACACTCTGAATAATGGCATTGGAGGTTGCAGGTGTTGTTTACCTCTGGGGAAAGCTGCTGTGCTGAAGCCATTAGAGTAAATGCAGTGTGACTCTGACCCTGGCACCAGAAAGCAGGCTGGTGTCAGAAGCATTCAGGAAGAGCTACACACTCAGCCACCTAATTCTGTTAATTGCTGCCTGCCTCAATATATAACTACTTTCATAAGCACAGAAGTTGACAATATGTTAAAGTGGAGGTGGACTTTTGCAATTTGCGAAGAACAAGGCATTAAAAAAAAAAAAAAAAAAAAACTTGATGGAAAAACTTTACCTGAGTTTAACCTCTAGAACGACATTGGTGCATTTAAGAGAAAGGCAGTGGCGTAATTTGATGCATTGGTCACCCGTGACTGTGACCTCAAAATCATGAAGGATGTTTTAGCTTGGGTTTGATTTTAAACATACACTTTGAGTTGAAATCAGTTAATAAAACAAAACAAAAGCCAAACCAAAACCAAAGGCTCTCTGAAGAATAAAGAGATAAATAGCATAACTGACCTTTATGACTAATATGGTTTTAAAATCCTCAAGAACAACCGTAGGTTCTTAGATAACACCAAAACTGCTTAATTAAAAGACTTATCGTGGGTTCATTCGCTTTGGTCTTAAGATTTATTTTGCACACATCAAATATCGTTTGGTCTCGGTTTCTCTATAATGAACACCAATAATTAATTCATTTTGTAGTGTCCAATTGTGGCTAATATAGAGCATGACTAACAACAGAGTTTTCATTAGGCCAGTAATCATTGTAAAGGATTACATGCTGCAAATCTGTCAAGCTTTAGCAGAAATTACCAACAAAGAGCCCAGTGGGTCAGAGAGGTAGAATTACACAACCTCTTCAGCCTGCACAGTTGAACCGTTGGTCGGCATGGTTATCAGAGCCTCAATAGCACTGTATGTTAAAATGAAGACTAATCCTCTATTCACTTGAAGTGAACAGTGTGTACCGAAGCAGCTTTCGTAATGAATCAATGACTTAATATGTAGGACTTATATTTATTAATGCTCATGAGGCAGGGTAATGCCATAAAAAAAAAAAACCGTGGATAAGTTTCACACAAAAAAAGCTACATTTTAAGCAAAAAGCTGAGAAAATCAAGTTATTTTGTCAAAGACTGCATCTGGATGAGATTCAGAACAATGATCAAAACACAGATAGAGCAGATCGAGTCGATCAACACCCCCAAAGCTTCACAGTCCTATAGCTTGTCCTGGGTCGACTTATTTGGAACTGTAGGTTTTGATTTATAGTTGATGATCATGTTATTTTACATATCCATCTGCTTACATATGCTATCGCTTGTTTCTGCTGCTTCTTTACAAGTGTTTTGGGACACTATTTTAATGATCTTAGCACATGGGCTGAAACGCACTTAGGGCATGTCCGAATCCACTTTTGCTAGTTTAACAACGAAAAAAAAAAAAAAAAAACAGTCGGAGTGCAAGGCACATGGTCCAAAAGGGTTGTGCCTAGTCTCTTAATGAGTCATGGGTGTGTTTTGGGCGTAACGTGCAATAAACCAATCAGAGTCTCATCTCCCATTCCCTTTAAAAGCCAGTTGTGCTTGCACCATGGCGGACTGAAAGACTAAATGCTTCTCCAGAGAGGAATCCTTTAAAAATGTTTGTGTGCTGCTGTGTGTCCCTGTGTGTCTCTGTGTGTGTAATAAGCAGAGTGAATGCGCGTTGTGCACCCGCCTAAACGCATATTACTAATGCACCCTTTAAATAACACAAAAAATACTGGTCAATGATGCAGTCGTTTTCGGTTTCCTCAAAATAGCAACACACCAACAATGCGCCTGAACACACCTCAAATTGGTCATTAGTACCACTAAGACATAGTTCCTGTTCACAACTGCCTCTGGCACATTTACTTGGCAGGTTGTAAAAAAGATTGTTTCAAAATCTTTGTTATTTCAGAGTATTTTGCAATTACGATGCCATCAGTGTGAAAATGACCAAGCCCCTAGTCTCAGATTTAATGAGTAGCTAAACGACTTCACATGTTTTTACGAGATATATAACTGACAGTCATAGCAGAACCTGGTTGTTAATATTCCGAGTGCAGTCTGCAGCTGTACCTCCACTTTTAAAGGCCTCATAACTGCTGCTGGCATTGAAGTTTTTTAAGACCTATTTTTAGGTTGTTAGCATTCACCCTACGGTTATGTATACGCACAGGATCATAGCAGGAGCTTTGTAACCACATGAGACCTTTGTGCTCCTGTGCAAGACTCTGAACCAGAGGTGGTCGTCTGCCAGAGTTGAAGGGAAGATGTGTCAGCAGGCTTTTAAGAACTCTGGAGCCAAATAGATACCAGCAGATCTCAGAACGTATCTTTGATTGACAGAAGCTGCAGCTTTGGGCCAGATTTTCCTCATCACCAATTCAAAAGGAAAGTCTAGCTGACACATTTGATCGATTTCTCTATTTCATTTGTGTAGAGTTTGAGGCCGCTGGGAGAAGCACATCATGTGTCTTGTGATAATAGCTTGGAAGCTCAGAGGAAGGATATGCATCAAAGCAGTACACAGGTAGGGAAGCTCAGGGTTATTGGATTTGACTGGAATGCACAGCTGCTTGACCTTA
Organism: Paracanthobrama guichenoti; assembly: GCA_018749465.1. Taxonomy (NCBI): domain Eukaryota; kingdom Metazoa; phylum Chordata; class Actinopteri; order Cypriniformes; family Gobionidae; genus Paracanthobrama; species Paracanthobrama guichenoti. The sequence continues at coordinate 40,153,121 of CM031959.1, read as the reverse complement.
TGCGTCAGTTATACAATGATACATTTCACATTACATTGCACTGAAAAAAGTAAATACTGCAGAAAATATTTAACACTTTCATACATTGAATATGCTAGTTATGAGTTCAACATGCTTGAAAAGAGTACGAATTTGCCTAATCTTTATAAGTAAATATGATTTTGGTGTTTTATATATTTACAAATTTAAAGTTTTTCTGTAATAAAGATTTACACCGATAATGCATAACATTATGACCAGTGACCAGGTGAAGTGAATAACACTGATTATCTCTTCATCACGGCATTAGACAGCAAGTGAACATTTTGTCCTCAAAGTTGATGTGTTAGAAGCAGGAAAAATGGGCAAGCGTAAGGATTTGAGCGAGTTTGACAAGGGCCAAATTGTGATGGCTAGACAACTGGGTCAGAGCATCTCCAAAACTGCAGCTCTTGTGGGGTGTTCCCGGTCTGCAGTGGTCAGTATCTATCAAAAGTGCTCAAAAGTGCACTGTGTCTCCAAGGAAGACACAGTGGTGAACCGGCCACAGGGACATGGGCGGCCAAGGCTCATTGAGGCTGGTAATCCGAAATCTGGTAATCAAACAGACGAGCTACTGGAGCTCAAATTGCTCAAGAAGTTAATGCTGGTTCTGACAGAAAGGCACTATGGGAAGAAGGCAAGCCGGCGGAGGCAGTGTGATGCTTTGGGCAATGTTCTGCTGGGAAACCTTGGGTCCTACCATCCATGTGGATGTTACTTTGACACGTACCACCTACCTAAGCATTGTTGCAGACCATGTACACCCTTTCATGGAAATGGTATTCCCTGGTGGATGTGGCTCTTCCAGCAGGATAATGCACCTGCCACAAAGCACAAATGGTTCAGGAATGGTTTGAGGAGCACAACAACGAGTTTGAGGTGTTGACTTGGCCTCCAAATTCCCCAGATCTCAATCCAATCGAGCATCTGTGGGATGTGCTGAACAAACAAGTCCGATCCATGGAAGCCCCGTCTCGCAACTTACAGGACTTAAAGGATCTGCTGCTAACATCTTGGTGCCAGATACCACAGCACACCTTCAGGGGTCTAGTGGAGTCAGTCCATGCCTTGATGGGTCAGCGCTGTTTTGGCAGCAAAAGGAGGACCAACACAATATTACGTCATAATGTTATGCCTGATAGTGCATATACTTTTTGATTTTGTCACGTTTAGTAACTTTTTGCTCAGTGATGTATAGAGTTCATTTTCTACTCTAAATTATGTGTACCAAGTGTTAAGATTTATGCAATCTGAGTCTATTGTTTCTAAAAACCTATATTATATGCTGTCACTGATACCCACATAGTACATAAATGCTACTAAGTCTCATTACATCACATTTGAAATTTTACGTTATTGTACATTAATTTGTAAATGAACAACTAAATTGATATGTTAGACTGCTTTATTTATTCAATGTCATGTCTAATTAATATAGCGAAAATAGTAACAATTGATATTACCTCTGAAAAACTATGTGCTTACAAATTCTACTGAAATATATATTAGTGCAAAGATATAGCAGTGGAGCTTGTAAAGAGAAAAGCATGAGATGTCATGCAAGTGCATCATATTTGAGGAGGCTTTTTTCACTTAATTCAAGGAAATTGTTGTCATGCTTTATAGGAGAATGTGTGGAGGAGTAACAGAAGTATCTGCTAGATGCAGGTTTTCACATACTGGCTACATTCACACTGTCAGTTTTTGATACTGACAACCACATTTACTCACAGGTGTGAGTCTTGAAATGAACCGTTCAAACAGCAACTTACAGTAGCGTCTCGAATACTGTCTGTATCAATGTGCAATGGGAGTCAAGGCCGTATTCTCTTACCAGTAACCACTGCGACAGAGACCAAATAAATATCAAAGTCTTATTAATGAAAGCAGCTTTTATATCTGGTTGGAGAGCGGAGCATTTGAGTCAAGCGTAAAACACAAAACTGATGGGAGCAGCTCCGGTGGAGAACAGTGACTGGATCTAAAACTTGCAGATGACACACAGCTCATATCTCCGTCACTTTAAGTTACCAAAAGCGAAACCTGAATATGAAAGCCTGCAAAACATGGCACATTTGTGCATAATTAAGAAAGAAGAAGAAAAACAAGACAGCTTCCCGAGGAAGACTAAGGAAGTCTGTAACATGGAGAAAGCTAGCCATTACATTTCCCGTTTGTTTCACTTACAACAATGGGTAATACAGGAATGTTTCAGGAAAACATCATGACAAAGCTGATTGGCTGATGGAACCACAAGAACATGCACATATCCATATTTGTCTGACTTGTGTCGACGTACTGCGAGAGCGTTTTGAGAGCAGACGGCTAACTCTGCACAGGCTCTGATGATGACACAGCTGTTCCACGATTGGCCAGGTTCACTGCATGACAACAATCACTGGTGTTTCGTGTTTATTCTGACACTTTAAGTTCCACTAATGCTCACAAATCTGTGTTTTATAACAGTAAAAGCTCATTTCATGTAATTGTAATATTGTGTCATGTTTATCAAAATAAAACTAATACAAAAATAGACCCCACTTCAAGGGTATTTGAATAATGTAGGCTTATGTTGAACTTTATTCTTGTACAAACAGACGCTGTATTAAGCAGTAGGCCTACATAAACGTCTCTGAAACGTCTTTGTATTTGACAAATATTGCATTTATTTCACTTCAGCTGTGGTAAAGTATACAAACACCACACAAGCGTCACTACGGGAAGCAGAAAGTGTCCAACTTCACGTTTCCGTTTTCAGCTCATCCCCAATTGCAAGCTCCAACTCTCACCGACCGGTTACATCCAGCCGCAGCCGAAGTCAAACATACCTAATAATAAGAACCATTATCAATAATTGAGGACCAATAATAAATACACACCAAATCAGTGTATTATAATGATTTATGAAGGATCATGTGACGCTGAAGACTGGAGTAATGATGATGAAAATTCAGCTTTGTCATCACAGGAATAAATTACAATTCAAATATAAATGGAAAAGTTCTTTAAATATGCAGTAATATTTCCCAATATCATTACCATATTTTTGATCAAATAAATTCAGCCTTGTTGAGCATGAGGGACCTCTTGGAAAAACATTTGAAAAACGTATTCAAAACGGACTAAAAGTGTATTTCGCTTGCCAGGTTGACTACTATTCAAATCAGACCCAATGTGACAACAAGACACAGAACTAATCGACACGCTGACCCGTCCCCAGTGCAACCCCTACAGAGATGTTGAGAGCGAGAGGGAAGGGGCTTTTTAGGCGGGTTCGGCACGCCGACTCCATCCAACAAACCTTGCTTGCTGTAGCCCTGCGATGCTCTAATGAAAACAACAGATGCCAGATGTGGCTCTAAATTGCCAATGATGAGCTGATTTTGCCAAGCATCTCCATCAACAGTATTACAATGCAGTCTAGTTGGGTCTAATCTTGTTGACAGCAATAAAACAGGTGGTTCAACAGAAGCCAAGCTCCCCGACATAGCAGGGCTTACAACAACAGGCATCATCTCTGACAGATAAAGCTAGCCAGAAATCCATGTGTGAGGCAGCACCTTTCTGTGATATCTTAAGTCGCACTGTTCCCAATAAAGTTAATCTTGGCCAGTGCCCATGTGAGCAGACAGATCTGTTTATTCTGCTCCGGTAGACAGAATGAAAGCTGGCCTTGCTGTGAGCAGCCCCGCGGACTACAATTGATTTACGCCTACAGACATTCAACTGAAAAATATTACGGTTGGATTCTCTAAAATCACACTTAAAAAGAAAATGGGAAAAGGATAAAAGGTTGCATCACTTCAGTCGGCTACACAGGTAATTTATACATAACTTACCCAGCGTGCAATGGCAAAAGTACATAGGCCACTTTCGGTATTGATGAAATGCTATATTAACTCTTTCCCCACCAGCGTTTTTGGAAAAAAAAGGTGCCAGCATTTTGGGTCATTTTCACAAACGTTTCATGGTCCCCAGAATATTTAATTGTATGAATATCTGAACATGCACTTTATCAAAAGAAATAATAGAGCCTATGCTTGAGAGAGAAAAAAAAAAAAAAACACCTTCATGCATTCTTTTTTAATCAACATGAATGTGTGTGTTTAATAAAAAAAGCCACATTTTGAGCAAAAACCTGAGAAAATAATGGTTTTTGTCAAGACTTTGTCCGGATTGGATTCAGAACAATGATCAAAACACAGATGGAGTTGAATGAGTCAACACCCCCAAAGCTTCACAGTCCTATAGCTCGTCCTGGGTTGACTTTTTCTACGGTAACGTAGGCATTTTTAATTTATATGCTGTTTAATGTTGATAATCGTTTTATTTTACATATGCATCTGCTTACATATGCTATCGCTTGTTTCTGCTGCTTCTTTCAAGTGTTTTGATCAGGAGATTCAGTACTCTTTCAGAAGATGTGTAATAGCGCCCCCTACCCTATAACAGTGGAAACACAGAAAGCTGGAAAATTCCATCAATGAAGTTGAAAAGTTAAAAGCGCAAAAAACAAACAAAAAAAATGCTTATGGCTAAAACAAGCAAACAACTAATGTCCAAAATAATCTTCCATGTACGAATGGATCCTTAAACGCCTGGTTTACACAATTATAAACAAGAACGAAATCAAATTCACCAACTCGCATTTAATGTTTTTAGTTGTCTAATACACATTCAATAGACAGTTCAGTCACTTTCTTGCTGTTCTTTTTATTCACCCCATCATCAGCCCTAGTTCTACCTTCATGGTATTAGAGGACACTTGTAAACATGACAATCTTGACCCCTGATGCTCATCCCTGACTTAACATCACCTTAGCACTGTCTCTCGCCCACGTGAAGCGTCTCCCTGCAGATGAGCCTCGATGTGGGAGGGCGCACTGTCATGCTGATATGATGTGCTTTTGAATTCACTGTAGGATTCGTTTCACGCATGCAGCCTTATCCTCTCTCCACAGACGAAAAGCTTCGCTTGCTTTCATCAAAACATCTCTTTTTTTATTGTTTCCCTACATTCTTTAATTTATGAATTCATTCCGTTCCATTTCTAAGGGCCTAAATATGATCTTTTTTGCACAGCAGGTGAACAAGAGATGAACTTCCAGATTGTTACACAAAAATGGAGATGAATGGGCAAGGAAACAGGCAGCTAGATTCAAGATGCTGTGGAAAAATAAGTTTGACAGGTGACATTTTCAGTATGCGAGCATCTTCATGGAATTCACAGAAGGGAAGAAAGCTTTTGTATTTGCTAAACTTGTAACCCTTCCCCTGTCTCTTGAAGAAAGCTTAAACGCAACAGTATCTTTATACATTCCACACAGTCCCTCAAAACAAATCCCCACACATCAAGCAAAGGAGGCTGTGCAAACAAAACACAGGAGAGCTTAGGTTTATGTAATCACTGATCACACCAGAGATACATTATTTTCCACCTTCAAAAACCTCTTACACATCAAAGCAGCCCATATTTGGTCCACCCTTTCTAACCTCTGATTGGAGAGTAGTGTGTTTGTTGACATAAATGAATAGGGCCACATTTACACAGCAGTAGAATATGGTTGACTTGTCTTGTATTTGAGTCATTAAAACGATTATGTTTACACAGTTGTTGATGGGGAAACCTTATGCAAAAGAAAATGTGCTACACAGGGGAGTGACAACTGCACTCTATAACCCAGCGGTTCTCAAAGTGTGGGATGCGCACATGTACTGCAGGGGGGGCATTGCAACGGCGTTCAAGTGCGTGAATAATGGTTTGTAATATGGTTCCACTGAATTGTTCTATGTAAAGCCTGACATAGAAGTTCCTCACAATAGTAAAGCACCTCTTCGGCGGATGATATTGTGAACGCCATGTTGCTGGGCTGGCGCTGCTGTCCTGTTGTGATACACGGCTCTGCAGTTGGTTATTATTGGAGTTCTGGGCCGAGAAGACAAGTACAGGAAGTGCCCCGGGAAGCGCCTTTGATTTTATTTTCCTCTAAACCACTAGATGGCACACAAACCTGCCGCAGCACTTTCCAAAACATCCGCTTTTCAAGATGCACGTGAAAATTTGGCTGATCCTTAGTGGGCAGTGGGCAGCAAGTCGATTCTGCGCTAATTTGATCTAATATTTGATTATTTTTTTAAATGTTGCAGAAAGTAAGTAGTGTTGTGGATTAAATGCTGCCGTTTTCCTCTTCTTTGGAAATAACACTTCACTCAGTCTTTGATGCCAGAATATAGGTTTTATTCTTTCAAACAAAACCGAGTAGATCTGCAGATCTCCTCATGACTCAGGGAAATCCCCCATTATATAGGCAGTTCCTACACATTCCAAACCCACTACGTCATTGTTTATCTTTCCCCCACATATCTTAACTTGGCTTGAGTCCAGCACTATATCTCCATATATGGACTTAACACCCAGCACTGTGAGGGGTGGTCTTCCAGTCTCCTGCAGACCCCTGCACTCCCACACAGATGTAAATAATAGTGTATAATCATACAGTTAAATTGTAATAAAATACTTATTATTCATGCAATATTGATGCAATAAACACTTCAACAGTAGCAAAAGAATCAATACAAATATTGACTATATTTTAAGACTTCAGGTCTCAAGAAGGTCTTAATGATTTTGCTCAGGTAATTAAAGCAACAGTTTTTCAAAAATGGAAGAATATGTAAAAGTATGGTATTTGGGGTAAAAACAAATACTTTTGGTTGGGGCAAAAGACACAATAATTAACATGATAATAAAAATCTGGATGACTTTTTCATTTGTTGTCATGACACGGTTAGATTCACATGGGAAATGTCATATATTAAGTTGGGTGAATCTTTACTTTTGAAAATAATTTTGTTTCTGCATGTATTTTTAAAATATATTTTTCTATTAAAGGTGTCATGAACTGGCTTTTTATTATTTTATACTGTTGTCTGAGGTCATCTTATGATGTTTGTGTGGTTTTTACATTCAAAAACATCATAATGAACAAGTAATAGGCTATTTTCTACCCTGGTTTTGAGGCTCTCTCCTGCAACGCTCGGTTTTTATGGGCGTGCCGCACTGAAGACTTTGAAGTAAACGCCCAACAGATAGGATTGGATAAGATTTGCATATTTAATGAGCTTCAGCTCCCCCGCGAGTACACGTGAGGGATTGTTTTGAAAGCGTGTGGGAAAACGGCAACCAAAATGATTTGTCCCACAGGGCTCACAAAGTGTCTTTATCAGACAGACACAATGATTTATCTCTCATCCACCCGCGATTGATTGGAATGTTATTTTTGTATTACTTGGCCTGCCCGATTGGTGGATATAAGCGCGAACCGTACATTACACACACCCACACACGCCAAGTACGTTGCAGACAGCATGATCAAAACTTCCGCGATTGTATTTTTCCTTCAAATATCAAGTCAAGAGAGTCAACGCACATCAAGAAAGGAATGTTATTTCACTATTTAAGATAGAGGGTCGGCAGACCGGGCTTACATTTTGCTAGCCCGTCTGGAAAACACACAGCCCCGGGGATGTTGGGCTTTACGAGCCCTGGCCCATAGGCTACATGTCCGAGTCTGATCCCGAATCCCAATGAACCAACAACACCACAAAACATCTGTAGAATTATAAATAATCAAGTCAAGTAGAAGAAAAAAGTAAAAAAAAATAATAAAGAAGTGAAATAAAATAAGTGAGGTAAACTGTGCATTGAGTAAACTGTAGACTTATAAATATGTGGTTAACAAATGTATAAGAGTATAATGTGCAAACAGGTTTATAACAGGTTGTTACACAGTAACAACAAGAACACAAAGTGCAGTGCAATGTCAATATGTCGATGGTCACGTGATGTTAAGTGACTGAGTTCAGGAGTCTGATGGCCTGGGGGAAGAAGCTCCTTCTGAGTCTCTCAGTTTTGGCCATCAGGCTTCGGAAGCGCTTACCAGATGGCAGCAGCGTGAAATGAGGGTTTGCAGGGTGATTAGAGTCCTTGATGATCTTAGTAGCTCTACCTTTGCAGCGTTTGGTGTAGACGTCCTGCAGAGACGGGAGAGCTGACCCTGAGATACGCTCGGATAAGCGCACGACTCTTTGCAGGGCTTTGCAGTCATGACTGGTGCTGTTCCCATACCACGCTGTGATACACTTTCTATCGCCCCTAAATAGAAAGTTTTCAGGATAGCTGGTGAAACCCTGAATTTCCTCAGCTGGCGCAGGTGGTACAGTCTTTGCCTGGCTTTTTTCACCTGTGTCTGAATGTGAGCAGTCCAGGTCAGGTCCTCGGAGATGTTTACACCCAGGTACTTGAAGCTGCTCACTCTTTCTACTGGTGACCCGCTGATCATGGGGGGAGAGTATGTCCGTTGCTGTCTCTTCCTGAAGTCCACAATCATTTATTTGGTCTTGCCAACATTCAGAGAGAGACAGTTGTCCTGGCACCATGATGTTAGATGCTCCACCTCGTCCAAGTATGCCATCTCGTTGTTGGAAATGAGGCCCAGGACAACAGTATCATCAGCAAATTTGATGATAGAGGTGGAGCTGTGTGTGGACAAACAGTCATGCGTGTAGAGAGAGTAGAGCAGGGGACTCAGGACACAGCCCTGTGGAGCTCCCACACTCAGGGTGATGGAGGAGGAGGTGAACTGGCCTATTCTCACCACCTGAGGCCTGCCAGTGAGGAAGTCCTCAATCCAGTGGCAGAGAGAAGGATTCAGGCCGAGATCCAGGAGTTTGGAGGTTAGCTTGATGGGAACTATGGTGTTAAAGGCTGAACTATAGTCAATAAATAGCAGCCTTACGTAGTTCCCACTTTTGCTGTCGATGTGAGTGAGGGAGGAGTGGAGGACATGAGAGATGGCATCTTCAGTCGATCTATTGGGACGATAGGCAAACTGAAGAGGGTTTAAAGTGTCAGGAATGTAGGAGCAAATGGTGTTTTTAATGAGTCTCTCAAAGACCTTCATGACTATAGACGTGAGAGCCACTGGACGATAGTCATTTAGGCAAGAGGGTTTACTGTTCTTAGGGACAGGGATGATGGTGGATTTTTTGAAGGAGGTGGGGACCACAGATGTAGCGAGGGACTCATTAAAGATAGATGTAAACAACCCGGCGAGCTGATCAGCACAGGACCGCAGAACACGGCCTGAAATACCATCTGGCCCGGCAGCTTTCCTGACGTCCACACGCTTGAGTGCTCTCCGAACTTCATCCTCCGAGACAGAGATCATGTGGTTGTTGCTGCTCTGAGTGATTCCCTCTGACGCGCCACTTGGCGGAGTCGCGTTGCCGCGGTTACAGTCAAAGCGAGCATAGAAAGAGTTTAACTCATTCACAAGCAACGGATCAGCGTTCACCTCTGCAGAGGATTTAGATCCAAAAGAGCAGATGGACCTCAGACCTTGCCACATGCGCCGGGAGTCGTTGAGTTGGAAATGAGACTCCACTCGGTCTTTATAACGGAGTTTTGCGGCTTTAACTGCACGCCGCAGAGCATAGCAGGACGATCTGTATTCAGTCATATTCCCCGTTAGGAGACAGTGCGTGTGTTCACTGCAGCGCGGATTGAATTGTCCACCCACGGTTTCTGATTTGAGAAGGACGTTATTGTTATTGTTTGCGTGGCTTGCTCTGTAAGCGTGTTGATGAAGCAAAGCGCCACGTCTGTGAACTCGCTTACGTCAGCTGAACTCGCCCGGAACATGTCCCAATCCACATCGCCCAGAGCTGCCTGTAGCGCGGTCTCTGAATGGGGCGACCAGCACTTAACTTCCCGCCTCACCGGGGGTTCCTGAACGAGCCTTTGTCTGTATTCAGGTGTGAGGAAAATGGCGGCATGATCCGATTTGCCAAAAGCTGGAAGTGACCGCGCTTTATAGGCGTTCTTAAACGGAGAGTAGCAATGATCCAGTGTGTTTGCTCCTCGTGTAGGACAGGAGACGTGCTGGTGAAAGTTTGGCAAGACTTTCTTTAGGTTTGCTTTGTTAAAATCGCCAGCGACAATGTACACCGCGTCGGGGTGTTTGTTTATGACGCCGCTGGCAACATCATGAAGGCCAGATAAAGCCAACGATCTGTCTATCAATCGATCTATCAAACGATCTGTAACAATGCAATACTATCACACATAAAAAAATAAAAACATTAGTGTGTTGCTTCATTCATTCATGTAATCTCATCCTGTCTGCAAATCCAGTCTCATTTACAAATGAATCTGTGATCAGAAATGAAGGAACAAATGCGCAATGTCTTCTCCATGTGAGCTGGATCTTCATTAAAAATAAAAATTGGAATCGGAATGAAGCTCATGCGGCATGTTTATTGCTTAGAAGTTGGATCCAGTTTAGCTTTATGTAGGCCTGTGTCATGTCAGGCACGAGTCGGTGGGCGTGGATACAGAATCAGGTGGTGTTTTACCACACGATGACGTCACAGCCTGGTATATTCTGAGATCGATCGTTTGCTGAGTCTGGTGTCAATAAAAGCTTTTCTTTGACTAACAAGGAAGTTTTCAGCTCCGAAACTTACAGGATATTCTTATATTACCATGACCTTTTATATATCAAAAGCTCAATGACAGTTTTATGTTTAATGACAGTATTTACTGAACAAAAATGAATTATTTTATTTATCGAAATAAATAGAAAATGGTACAAACTTTGCTAAAGTGATTGTTTGGGACAAGCATTAGCTTAGACATTATTAAAAACGTTATTATTTTAGCTAAAATATTTGTATCAATACTGTGTGTCTTTTGCCCCGTGTGTGTCTTTTTGCCTCGCCACCTCATATACTGATTTTCAAACAAAATAAACCACTTTTATGATTTTTATTTTCACACAAAATCTATTGTTCCACAAATGTTCAATACAATACATATACTGCTACCAAACTCCCAGCCATAAATGTTCAAAACTCACAACTGCATTTTCGTCAAAGCCCTGCTGTGTGTGTACAGAACCGAAATGGACAACTAGTTGTCTGTCATGTCATACAGTGTGAGAGAACTGCTATCTAATAAATCCTATAAATTACCTACAGAGAACGTGCCTAGAATGTTCTTATTTGGTTCCCAAAAAACAAATAGCAACCATATATGACCATATAAATAACCATATATGGGAACGTTAGGGGAACATTCTGTGTTTGCTGGGGCATATGAGCTGTGTGTCATTTGAAGGTTTTAGATCCGGTCCTGCTCCTCTCAGTTTTGTGCTCTATGCATGACTCAAAAGCTGCGCTCTTTACTCAGATATAAAAGCTGCTGTCAGTTAATAAAGACTTCACGGATGAACTCACAACTCAGTTGGACTCTCAAATGTGATAAGGCATCACCCTCTTTGATATTACTTTAGTCATTGTCACTATGGTTACAGATAGTCACAAAAAGTATGAGGGCTTGAAATCAATTGAAAGTTCATATAGGCAGTATACTCAAGACGCTATTGTAAGCTGCTGTATGAACAGGACATTTTGAGACTCACACCTGTGGTTTTCAATCTCAAACACTGACAGAAGCCCCCACAGGTTTGAAAAGACAATAAAAGTGACTTCAGCTGAACAATGAAGCTATTTTCTTTTAGAGCTGCTGTACAGCCGAAATCAACTGTTTGAATCTTTGAACCATTTTCCTGTTATCACTGCTTTTGAAACAATCTGTATTGTATAAAGTGCTATATGGCTTGACATCATTCCTATTCCTTTAACTTCAAATCAAATGTAAAGAAGTCCAGGATTCAGTGTGTTTTGGTCTGTGTAGCACAAGTAAACAGGAGGTGATAAATGTGACCGAACTCTGCATTATTGATTTTGTGTGATCCGCCTAGTTTTAAGAAGCATTAGTCTTTAAGAAACCAGTAATCAGCTGGTTTTGAAGGGGTATTCATTTGGATTTGAAATATTTTGAGACATACATCTGCTCATGTGTCATTGATCAGTGAGCCAAATTCACAGTCCTCCTAGCCTTAGATCAATACATTCAGTTTTTCCATATATTTTAGTGACTAACGTTGGCTCTTTCTGACAACCTCCCCACCTCTTTGCTCAGTTTTCCCATTTCTCAATTTTTCACATTCTTCCCCACTCCATTTCACCAAACAGAAGCCGGGTTATGATCCAGTACACTGAAACTATTTGAGCTGTGGAGACATCAAAGCTGCTGGAGTTGTAGTATGTCACCGGATTGCATCAGGACTGGAAACTGCAAGACCACCCTTCAGCCTCATCGTGCTGGCCGTAAAAAAAAATAAAACATGTAAAGGTGCAGAAAAAAAAAAAAATCTTTCAAATATTAGCAGTCCCTCCATGTGATGGCCTGATAGGAACATATTTCTTAAAGTGAGAGGGCATAAAGGAAACGGTTCAATGTTTCAATATTAAGAGTGAGAGTAAGTTGATACCATCCCAATACAAGCTTACTCACTACTAAGGGCCCATAACTACAGAAGATTGATCCTGCAAAAACAGAGTTCATCAGAGTGGTCCAATACCCTAGGACTTTTGCCTCACTTGACCCACAAATGCACAAATGCAAAAATAAAAAAATAAATCGACTGGATTGAAGGAGTTTTGTGGTTTAAAAAAAAGTAACAAATCATTCCCTCGTGGGTCAGTTTTGACTCCCATAGGAATGAATGGCATGCGAATGGCATACACATAGAAAAATCAAAAACTGCTCAAAATTCAAACTAAAAATGCAAAAATGGAACAGCTCATTTGCTCCATATAGAGCTATAAGGCCATCTTCATTCATGTTATGTTATCCATTTTCCACAAGAGGTCAGCAGAGACACCCAATGTAAGATATTTTGAGCCGAATTAAAAGGGTTATGCAAGAAAGTGTGAGTCATTTTGAATTGAATTAAAAGAATGTGTTTAAATGACAATTTATTTATTACTTATTGTTAAAATCTAGTAATTTAAAAGGTAAATAAAATTAAAAAAATACAAAAACTTGCATTAAAAATAGAATATATATATATACATACATACACACACACACTTACCTAAAGGATTATTAGGAACACCATACTAATACTGTGTTTGACCCCCTTTCGCCTTCCGAACTGCCTTAATTCTACGTGGCATTGATTCAACAAGGTGCTGAAAGCATTCTTTAGAAATGTTGGCCCATATTGATAGGATAGCATCTTGCAGTTGATGGAGATTTGTGGGATGCACATCCAGGGCACGAAAGCTCCGTTCCACTACATCCCAAAGATGCTCTATTGGGTTGAGATCTGGTGACTGTGGGGCCATTTTAGTACAGTGAACTCATTGTCATGTTCAAGAAACCAATTTGAAATGATTCAAGCTTTGTGACATGGTGCATTATCCTGCTGGAAGTAGCCATCAGAGAATGGATACATGGTGGTCATAAAGGGATGGATATGGTCAGAAACAATGCTCAGGTAGGCCGTGGCATTTAAACGATGCCCAATTGGCACTAAGGGGCCTAAAGTGTGCCAAGAAAACATCCCCCACACCATTACACCACCACCACCAGCCTGCACAGTGCTAACAAGGCATGATGGATCCATGTTCTCATTCTGTTTACGCCAAATTCTGACTCTACCATCTGAATGTCTCAACAGAAATCGAGACTCATCAGACCAGGCAACATTTTTCCAGTCTTCAACTGTCCAAGTTTGGTGAGCTTGTGCAAATTGTAGCCTCTTTTCCTATTTGTAGTGGAGATGAGTGGTACCCGGTGGGGTCTTCTGCTGTTGTAGCCCATCCGCCTCAAGGTTGTGCGTGTTGTGGCTTCACAAATGCTTTGCTGCATACCTCGGTTGTAACGAGTGGTTATTTCAGTCAAAGTTGCTCTTCTATCAGCTTGAATCAGTCGGCCCATTCTTCTCTGACCTCTAGCATCAACAAGGCATTTTCGCCCACAGGACTGCCGCATACTGGATGTTTTTCCCTTTTCACACCATTCTTTGTAAACCCTAGAAATTGTTGTGCATAAAAATCCCAGTAACTGAGCAGATTGTGAAATACTCAGACCGGCCCGTCTGGCACCAACAACCATGCCACGCTCAAAATTGCTTAAATCACCTTTCTTTCCCATTCTGACATTCAGTTTGGAGTTCAGGAGATTGTCTTGACCAGGACCACACCCCTAAATGCATTGAAGCAACTGCCATGTGATTGGTTGATTAGATAATTGCATTAATGAGAAATTGAACAGGTGTTCCTAATAATCCTTTAGGTGAGCGTATATATATATATATATATATAAATAAATTCATTTTGACCCATAAGGGAAGGATTTGTTAAAGTGTAAGGGACAATAATAGCGATTCTGCTGGTTCTTATTCTGATTTCTCTTAATGTTTGTGTTTGGTTAACCATTAACCATTCATTCCATGAACACTTGATGGTCTTGTTCAAAAATTTGGTGTCTGTTCATATAAGGATGAACTTTGAAGGAGAATGCGACACTTTGTCCAGTAGTGTTGAAAAAGTGTGACATCACTAAAATGAAGCGTGATTTGTTTGAGAATCTGTTTGTGAACCGTCAGAAGTGGCTTCACAGTAAGAAAATCACCCTCGGTTTCTAAACCAAGGCTCTGTTTACACCTGGTATTAAGATTCTGACGTTTTGGTTGATGAGATCACCAGCAGACGAGGCAGACATATTCCAGTTTACACCTGGAGTTTTAATTAGTCTCTTTTGTCCACTTTCAACCTGATTTCTTTGGGGGAGGGTCTTTTTCAGATCTTTTCAGATTTAATAGACAAAATAAGCTCACACAATTTACATATGAACACGGCTTTAGTTTCTTCTCTGACAGCCGCAAGATTAGCCGAACGATGTGAGTGTGTGTTAGAAATCAGGAATGGTGAGAACACTGTGCTTGGTACATTTTTCATCTTCAAACCAAACTTGGGTCAGACTATATGCCAGACTAGGGGCTAATATGAAGAATAAGGGGGCCAAAAAAGCAAATACAAATATTAGAAAGGAGATGAATCAGTTATAGTGCTGATGCAGAGTAAAGCTAAACAAATCAAATCTACCTGACTACCGCAAAAGTCAAGGGATATAATAATAAGAAGAGCTGTATTCTGTAGGCTGACTGTGAACAGTTTACAGAAAGGCACTGGAAAATTCGGAATGACTAAGTAATTACCATAAATTCTAATCATGTGTTTGATGGATGCTGTGATGATATTGTTTATTGAACATTGCGTTTCATTGGATGAATTAGAAATATGTAAATGATATATGATGCTGCGGTTGTGGTGGTTAATAATGAGACAACAACATGCAGGATGCAGGTCCATGTCTGCTGTTTCAACACTCATGTTGAGATGCAATGAAATACAGCCAGGCTAATTTAAATATGGTGAAAAATTATACTTTTCTCGATTGTTATCAAAAGCTGAGTTTCCACAGAAATTACACTCTAAAAAATGCTGGGTTAAAACAACCCAAGTTGGGTTGAAAATGGACAAACCCAGCACATGGGTTGTTTTAACCCAGTGGTTGTGTTAAATGTTTGCTTAAAACAACCCAATCGCTGGGTTTAAACAACCCAGTTGCTGGGTTAAAACAACCCAATTGCTGGGTTTGTCCATTTTCAACCCAATTTGGGTTGTTTTTAACCCAGCATTTTTTTTTAGAGTGTAGAGTGTTAATTTGTCCCAGGAACATTTTCCCCCTAGACCTGTTGCTGTCTGCGTTTCCATCACGGTCTAAAGTACCGTGAAGATTAGTCAAATTAGTCCAGGTGACGTAGGACTGTGCATGACTTTTCAGTTCCCGCTGGATTTCATCCTCCACATATAAACTTAATAAAGCCTGAACCTCGTCATCGGTCCATCTGTTGCATTTTTTAAACTCCATTGTTGATTCGAATAGCAAACAACTCTTACTGCACACACCGCAACAGACTTTAAAAAATTGTGGTCGAAATAAAATGCTGCGTGCAGTCAAACAATCAAAATGCTGCATAAACTCAACCAATCAGCATGTTCAGTGTCCAGTCCCACCCCAGAAAGTTTCTGAATTTTGAAAAAGTACTACCTTGTGAGCAGGGACTTTCTGAGGGGAAAATTTTTACCTGGAACTTCATTTAGACCCTGGTCCCTGCGGTCGAAACACACAGGGTACCACCCCAGTTCCTGCAGTGGAAACGCAGCTTATCATCATCTTCTTGATAAAAAGAGTCCCTAAATGAATTACTATTTTCAATTAATTTTAAGAATAGTAAAATATGGACTACTGATTTCAAATGAAACTACACAGTGTCGATGTGATTCTTCAGAACAGAAATATGGTGAAAATAAAAATAAATAGCCACACAAAAGTTCTGATGCAATTTTACTTCAGATGTGAGGTTATGTGGTCTTGTAGGCCAATGCAGACTGAGATACAGATGCACACAAAGAATTTCCAGAGCTAGAACAAAACCCTTTGATACAATAAGCTGCATGTTCATTAACACAATGAAAACTCCATTTCATTTTTGATGGTTCTGGCTCAACAGCCTCAGGGGACATGACCAAAAACATTTGCATCAACAAAGTTTTAGCTGTACAAAACAAAATGTTCACAGCACAGCAGCTGATGCTTATAGCAATGAGTTTACGAAAGGACAAATCTAGCATTCATGCAGAAGATGGCAAAGTCAAGAACTGTGGGTTATTGTCCACAATAAAATTGTCCACAACTGTAAATATAACATGGATAGACAAGGAAATGTAATGGAAGTGGTAAACTGATGGCAATATTAAAAAGGGAAATACATACACTATTTTGCCAAAAGTTTTGGGACTCCTGCCTTTACATGCACATGAACTTTAATGACATTACGTTCTTAATCCGCAGGGTTTAATATGGAGATGGCCCACCCTTTGCAGCTATAACAGCTTCAACTCTTCTGGGAAGGCTTTCCACAAGGTTTAGGAGTGTGTTTATGGGAATTTTTGACCATTCTTCTAGAAGCACATTTGTGAGGTCAGGCACTGATGTTGGACGAGAAGGCCTGGCTCGCAGTCTCCGCTCTAATTCATCCCAAAGGTGTTCTATCATGATGAGGTCAGGATGTGCAGGCAAGTCAAGTTCCTCCACATCAAACTCGCTCATCCATGTCTTTATGGACCTTGCTCTGTGCACTGGTGTGCAGTCATGTTGGAACAGGAAACGGCCATCCCCAAACTGTTCCCACAAAGTTGGGAGCATGAAATTGTCCATAATGCATAATGTCTTATGCTGAAGCATTAAGAGTTCCTTTTACTGGCAACTGCCAAACCCAGACTCGTCCATCGGATTGCCAGACAGAGAAGCGTGATTAGTTACTCCAGAGAACACGTTTCCACTGCTCTAGAGTCCAGTGGCGGTGTGTTTTACACCACTGCATCCCACACTTTGCATTGCACTTGATGATGTAAGGCTTGGATGAGCTGCTCAGCCATGGAAACCCATTCCATGAAGTTTGGAGGTCTGTAGCTATTGACTCTGCAGAAAGTTGGCAACTTCTGAGCACTGTACGCCTCAGCATGCGCTGACCCCGCTCTGAGATTTTACATGGTCTAACACTTTGTGGCTGAGTTGCTATTGTTCCCAATTACTTCCACTTTGTTATAATATCACTAAAATTTGAGCGTGGAATATTTAGTAGTGAGGACATTTCATGAATGGACTTACTGCACAGGTGGCGGAAGTGGCTGCATGCCCATGTGCTTGACTTTTTACACCTGTGGCCATTGAAGGGATTGGAACACCTGAATTTAATGATTTGGAGGGGTGTCCCAATACATTTGACAATATAGTGCAAAGCTTTGTATATGGAAGAGATATTGATGAATATGGAAGTGCAGAGAAGATTTGATTTTGAAACGAATGTACTGTACTGTAGACGGTATATTTGAACTACATTTGAAATGTATATATAAAAAAATACTAGGTTATATTCACATCAAGAAGTCTAATGAAACGTACAGTTCGGATCACTGTAACATAAATAATTTAGGACGCACAAGCAAACTGCTAGTCTATTGCTCCAACAAATCCTGAAAATGATGGAGTGCTAGAATTATCGTCGCACCATGAACTATGCTGCCTCACAAGATAGTTCTTTCTGGACATGTTCTATCACATGTAACCTTCATGTAGAAGGAATCTCAATGAAAAAAAAGATCAAAAATCTAATGTGGTGGACAAGGCAAAAAGCATTTCTAAATAATTACAAATTAAAAACATTTATAATTAAATGAAAGTTATTGCTATAGTTAAAGGTCAAGTATACAGCCTAACATTTTTGTGTGTCATGTTTTTTTTATTCAATGGCTGCAGCTTAAGCTCAGCAACAAGTTAACGTCTAAAACTACTGTCAAGCTGAGTCAAAGCACTATTTGCTGCTATTTACAGAGTTTTGCTGCTTATTTGCTGCCAAAACAGACACTTTTGCGGTTCCATGACCATTAGAATACTGCCTTTTTAAGTTGGCATAAAACAAAAGTTGCCATAAACTTTTCATCCCTTTGTGATATATATCCAAGTGAAATGACTTCTCAAACAAGAAAAACAAAAAACAAACAAACAAAACAAAACTCGTTTCGGGCAGGATTTTATTTTTTTTCTATCATAAATTGATTGGATTGTTGTGATTTGCTATTGGTCAATCTGACAGGTTGTCTCGCGATGCACCAGTAAACACATCATCAGACAAGAGAAGAGATGATGCAGCAAGAGGGAGGGGAGTTATTTTGATTAAATACTACAAGGGAACATTAAAAATAAAATAAATAATAATAAAAACTCACAGATGACACTATAGATCATGGATACAAAATTACATTGGTATTCAGGGACAGGCATTAAGATGGTTTAAATTATATCTATCAGACCACTACCATTTTGTCTATTTAAATGGTGGAAAATCTAAGGTAACGTCAGTACCGTCAGTGGCATGCATATATATTGAAAATAACAGAGGGCCTAACACAGATCCTTGCGGCACTCCATAATTTAATGGAGTGCCGCAAGGATCTGTGTTAGGCCCTCTGTTATTTTCAATATATATGCATGCCACTTGGTAATGTTATAAGAAAACATGGAATTAGTTTCCATTGTTATGCCGATGATACTCAGTTCTCTAGATTATCCAAGTTGACAGATAAAATATTGGATGACCTGTAATTTTCTTCTAATAAATTCAGATAAGACTGAGGTATTACTTATTGTACTAAAAGCCTATACACAGAATCTCTTAGAATACACTTTGCACTTAGAAGGATGTACTGTTACTTCATCCTCTACAGTTAAAGACCTGGGTGTTATATTAGACAGCAACTTGTCGTTCGAAAAACATTTCATGTGTTACAAAAACAGCCTTCTTCCACCTCAGAAACATCTCTAAGCTAAGCTCCAGCCTCTTACGAAGACTTTAGAAGCCCAACACCTGTGAAGAGAGAGTGCCAACTCCTGCGAGGACTTCAGATGACGCAAACTCTGAATCAACATGCACCAATGCTAAATTTCTCTATATATTCTAATCATTTGTTAACATGCATACGTCATTGAGCTCATTGTTTCTGCCTTAAATTAATGCATTGTTTAAATCAATACATTGTTAGCTAACTGTGTGATTTGTATATGTACATTTCTGAAAAACATAACTTGGACACCTTCACCTCTGATAACGGATCACTCTAAATTGTAATGTATACACATGCATTTTCTGTAAAGCTGCTTTGGGACAATACGTATTGTGAAAAGCGCAATACAAATAAATGTGAAAAATGTAAACGGATAAATCATTTATAATAATTAGGAATAATTATTCATTTTGATTTCATGGTGACTTTAAGGTAGGCAGTAGACACTGAGGAGCTCGGTTTTGGAATCAAGCTCTATACTCTTAAACCAAGATCTGTATAGTTCATGTAATCTAGTTTGACTTTGAGAAAGAGACAACAGGAATATCACATTTATATTTACCAATGAGTACTAGGACTGATGCAGTTTGGCTGAGTCACCAGGTATCTTTCAAGTTTCTGGCAACACGCTCTTCTGAGATATGATGAACAGTCTTGTCAGAATGTAGAATTACACATGAATCATGCGTGGTTGGTCTTGAAAAAGCTCCCTGACAAATCACTTCTACGTACAGGCTGAGAAATGTTTCATAAGACAGTAAATTCCTTTTTGGTCATTAGGGAGACAGGCATACAACCTAAAACATCAGTAAGTTCCAGAGATCTTTAGGAGATGCAAATTTGTCAACATTTCATTCCAAGATTTAGGTGCCTACTGCTTCTCTCCCTTTAGCTTAAGGGATGTAAAACGAAATTTGAATGCCCAGATGCTGCATCTAAGGCTTTTGCATCTAAAAGCTTCAAAAGATGTACAATAGCTCCAATTCTCAAGCATCCAGACCCTTCATTACCATGTTGAATGGAAATAGGGATATAAATCAAGTATTGAAAGAATGCAATCCTGAAATTCAGGAAATCCAGCTAAGTTAAAGACTATGTAGCTTTTTATTGAGGAACACAACTCCTACCTGAGAGAATTAAAAACTGTTACCAATGAATGTGGTTCTCAACATGTGGATGCACAATGCCAGTTTGTAAGATGCATAGAAGACAACATGAGAACGTCAAGCAGCTTAAATGATTTAAGGAATACTCTAGCCAACAATTTTTATTCTGTCAACATTTACGCCTCATGATATTCAAAACCTGTATTTGTTTCCTTCTTGTGTGATTAAATGGCTGTTTTTGGAAGTATATTCAAGAAAGAGGAACTGAATGAAGTCCAGGGATGTCAAACTTTAAAGTAACCCGTGATTCGTTAACAAATAAAAGTGATCCAGTTCACAAGTTCACCTCACTGACTCAGTTACCAGCTGTCAGGAGCAAAGATCAAGACAATAATTGGCTAATGTTTACATGCACACCTTTTGTTTCAAACGGAATGAATTCATTCTGGTTGATGAATTGAGAGGTGTAAAGAGTACCTGAAAACCATACTTGAGCAAAAGTACAGATACCTTACAGTGAAAATGACTCTTACAAGTTACAAGTCACCAATTCCAGTACGACTTGAGTTAAAGTCTTAGAGTCTCTGATTTTAACAGTACTATTTTACTCGCACTGAATGTAGGCTCAAAGATGCACTAGTGCTCAACTCCTAAGAGACATGCCAGTGAAAATAAGAAACTTGATTTGTAAGATGAGAAATCATGTTTATTTTCTAAAATCAAAATAAAACTGAACACCTCAATATTGATATAAATCAAGGTCGACACAACAGCCTCTTAAACGTCTAAAAACTCTCACGTCTCAGTTAAGCTCAAGTGCACAAAAAGGCCATAAGAAAACCAATATCCTTCAAAAAGTTCCCATTAATATAGCGGATTAAGGGCCCTATCATACACCCGCCACAACGCAACATCAGGTGCGATGCAAGTGTTTTTGTCATATATAATAAGTCATTATGCCATTTCTACATCAATGCACATGCGCAGTCCTTTCCAGTTTTGGTTTTCAATCCGAATAAGTGTTTACATGTTCTCTCGATCGGATTATAAAAAGGAATAAACCACCCCTTTCAATCTGATCGAAATTTAATTTGGATCGAGTGCAGTCGGATTGATTAAGGCGTTGTGTAAACACCTCCTAAAATTTCATTCCATCCTTGTTACTACACCAAGTAGTTGGCCTGTATTTCTTTTTGAACCCTCAAATACCACTACATCAGAATACATTCTGACACATGCTGCCTCCAGGTATATATTTATCATTCATAGCCATAGTAAACCTATTTTGTAAAACTGAATTTCCTCCAATATTTCTTTGTGCAAACTATACATCACTGTTCCCATAATCCAATAAGTATTACAATGCGTACACAAACTCTCCTTACAGTAGACATACTGCTTTGTGTAAACCAATTTACAAATAAAACCCATATGAGAAACACTGCTCTTCAGAGATGCATTAAAATAATGAGGGTGGTTTTGGCATTTTGGAGTGAGACTTGAGCTACTGCAGATAAGTGAATGAGTGAATTTCAGAACAGAATAATAAGTATATGCCATGATCTTTAAAGCTGCCTAAGGGGACAGCAATGCTCAGATGTATCTTATATTTAAGGGGTTATTTTCTATTTTTTTTTTTTTATTCTTTAATTGTTAACAGTTTTTCACTGTTTACTGTAATTAAAAGAGCGATAAAAAACAGAACGACTTAAAAGGATGCAGTCAGACACAAGAGAAATGTTGAAGGATGGAGTTGTACTAAAGCTGCACTTTAACAAATAATAATGCTTCAACAACAGCAGATATTTAAAAGCATATCTAATATTCTAAACAGAATGGCTGCCAGTCACGCTTGAACCAGCAAATGAATGCATTGCATTATTATTATTATTTTTTAAATATATAGTTTTTTATTTAATTTATTTTTAATGTTTGCACTTGCCTTTAATTATTCTTTTGATTTGAACAGAGAAATAATTTAGGCACAACAGGCTCTGAAAAAGTTTTTCGGAAGAGAAAATTTCTACTGAAGACGTAATGCAAATGATGCATCCAAATGTACTAATTCAATTTCATTAGCAACGCTTAATTGACCAGGTTGAGTTGGAATTTTGCCTGGCTGATATAATTTTATACTCAGCTTCCATGAAACTCATAACACAGGGAAGGTTCCCGTGAGAGAGCTTCACACGTGCTCTCTAAGGCTCAGAGCTACAAAGCTACTTTGCCATTCCACTGTTTAATTTGCTTTTTTAGTATGCCAGTCAGTGGGTGGCTGAGCCTTAGAAAAGAGTGCGAATTCACTGCTTCCTGTGAAGTTTCCCAATACGCATTATAAATTCTAATTCATGCTCGCTAATTAACTGATTTAGAGTTCATGTAATCTATAAGAGGAATGTGAAAAAGGACAGGCACATTTGCTTTAATGAAGGCACTCAAGCATGTGGAATTTGTTTCGGTTATGCATCTAACCATGGTTCCCTGAGAATGGGAACAAGACGCTGCGTCCCTTAGAGGGCGCTATGGGCAATGCCTCTGGCATTGTCTTGCATAGCCAAACCTTCAGACTGACAGCAGAAGGACTCCAGTATTCATTGATCAAGGACAGCTCAAGAGGATGTTTGACTGACATGTAACGCAACCAATCACAGTTTGTTTTGTTCTGCGTCATGTTTATGGGCGTGGAAATGTAAAGTCGATGTCCCTTACAATTACAGACCGGCGTGCATCTATAAATTATTCATTCAATAACGTTATTCAAGTTTACTGTAACAATAGAGCAGTGAACCTCACATACTTTTGAAAATCCATCATTTAGTTGATCCTGTTACACACTCATTGTCACAGTTGTAAACACGACAGTGTTCTTCTTCCACGAGGGAGTTTGGTATCACAGCATTTGTTTCCAACAAATGGGCTGTTAAAGAACGCAACACACAAGTCTTGCGGACATCCTTCAGAATTCAACCAATCAGATGACGACTTTGAAACTCCTGAAGTGTTTTCAGATAAGTGTGCCATATGCATCAGAGATTCAGCCAACGGTCCGTGGGCGTGACGTCTGAGCCTGAGACTACCTCCAGCATGACCGGTGTCTGAAGCATGTGTCTAAACACTACCATGAACTTGACATTGGCCGACGACAGTCAATGACATCACTTCAGGTGTGACCGTGAATATTATGAGGCACCTATGAAATGTGACATCCACTTCTTGTCTGAAGGAGACGTGCACAGGAATACCTGAAGCATGGCAAAGGGACAGAGTGCACTTAGCATGCACTAAGGCTGCACTTTAAAATAAAAATGAAACAGAATTATTCAACAATAACAGAAGGCATTGGTAATTTCATACATAATTTATATATAATTTATGTGTAAAATAGGTCTGCATATCATTGCTTTAGCTCAACCAGTTACACATCAATTCCCAGTGAATGTGCAATAAAATGGATAGATGATAAATGTAGACTAATTCATCACATTACCTATGGACATGTTCCATTCATGACTGACTACCAGACCTGAGCCCTACAGCCAGCAGGTGCACTTATGCAATATTGTCTTCCGCTGGCACAACATACAGTAGAGGTCGACTCAACTCAATCACAGCAGAAGGTGAAGTCCATCTTCTCACACTTTGATGTTACGGAGAAGACAGGGATCTGCGCTTGATCTATGGCTTTGAGCTTTTCAAAGACACCCAAGAAGTTGTCAGCTTCATTTAAAATCCTGTACGACGGGACTAAAGACCCACCTTAAGAAAACTGCTTTTACTTCTCCCATATGAGTGCAGAAATAAATATACATGTTTGTATTAAACATTCATGGAACAACAGATTTTGTCTGAAAATACAAAATAAACCACTTTTATGATTAAAAATAAATAAATAAATAAATAAAAAAATAAAAAAATATATAGTAATAATAATAATAATATAATAATATTTATATATATATATATATATATATATATATAGATGTATATATATATATATATAAATAAGATGTATCATGTTGTTATTGATTAAATACTTTAAAAACTTTAGCTAAAATAATGTTTTTAATCATTTTAATAATATACTTGTTCAAAACAATCATTTTAGCAAAGTTTGTACTTTTTATAAATTTTGGAAAATAAAATAATTAATTTTTGTTCAATAAATATACAGTCATTAAAATATATTAATCTAAAAATAAATTTAGAAAATACAGAAACAAAATTCTTTTAAAAAGTCAAATTCTGAAAGCATTGAAGTAGATATCATTTAATATAGATTTTGAAGAATTATATTTTATTATATGATATGATCAATATCATATTTTTTTAAATATGATGGTTTCATTATAAATATGGTGATTATCTCTAAGGTGGACACTCAACTTAATATATGATATTTCCCATGTGAATCTAACCGTGTCATGTCAACAAATGGGAAAGTCATCCAGCTGTTTATCATCATGTTAATTATTGTGTCTTTAGCCCTGACAGCCTTTTACCCCAACACCATACTTTTACATATTCTTCAGTTATTGAAAAACTGTTGCTTTAATTGCCCTGAACAAAGCTGAAAATCATTAAGAACACCTTTGTCTTAAAATATATTCAGTAATTTTATCGATTCCCTTTTGCTACTTAAATCTTCAACATAAAAAAAAAAAAAAAAAAAAAACATCAAATATTTCACATTTTATCTAATTTGCTTTGCTGTCTACGATCGCTTCAAGGATCAGACAAATTTCCACGTGCATCCTGAAAAGTGGATGTTTTGGAAAGTGCTGTGGCAGGTTTTTGTTCCATTTTTTAAAAACGTTTAAGCAGTTTTGTGTGCCGTTTATACGCCCCGGGGTCCTCAAGTTTTAGCCGCCTGCTGCGTCTCCTGTTTTTGTTGGAGTGCTCCGAGTGCCTGAAGTTGAAAAAAATATCAACTCTGAGCAGAAAAGCGCCGACGTCATTCGCATTTTTTTTTTTTTTTCATTGTCCAATCGAATAAATAGAGGCTGGCCATCCGTTGATTAGACTGACAGGACAGCTGATTTGGGGGTTGCCTAGCAACATTAAAAAAAATGCAGTGCACTGCTCTTTTCTAAATTAAAACACCCATAACCCCAAAAAAAAGGCAGTGCGTGCGCCTCGCGCATTCAAACCTGAAAAACGCGTTCTGTCTGATTGGGGCCTTACACCCTATATAGAGGAACAAAGTGTTTGAGGTACATTGATTATGACAAAGATGTGATGCTGTTTCAAAAATGTCACAAAATGTGGCTCATCTGACATTATCGTGATCAAGATTACATTTTTAATGGCTGCATCCCCTTAGGAAAAGGTATGAAACTGAATCACCACAATTTCACTTTAGGAAACAAAAGCCTCCCATCGACATCGATTTATTGCTAGTAATTAATCTGTACATCTCAGTGCACTCATGAACCTTCTTTGTTGGTGCTCAGTGTTTCACCAAACACAACTGGCGAAAATGCCCTAATATTTTGGATTAGACATAAATCTAATGAGTGTGGAAAAAAGAAAATCCAAGGCACTCTTCTTCAAATTATTACAGAAATTATTATTATAAAAAATGATAGAAAACACCCTGAAGAAGGCTATCTGTGCCACTACACATGGATTGCTTTTTCCCCATGTTTTTTAATTTTTTTTTATAATGAAATAGCCAGTAAAATAAAGGCTTTTTAATAATTTGAAGAAGGGTTTTCTTTTTTCCACATTCATTTGAATTCCCGACCCCAAAGAGCACCTTTGGACTTTTTGCCTTTCCATAAATCTAATTAGTTTCCATTTCTTTACAAATAATGTGAAAGACACATATTTCCTAAATAAAGTTGACATTCCTCTTCTTATCCGGTTCTGTTCATAGAGTTTAGTGAACGCATTCACTTCCGAAAAAGAACACCATTCTCATGGCATGCACGTGTTGTGTACAGAATCGAACTGAACAGCTAGTTGTTAATGCAGTGACGCCACTCTCTTTAGAGCACTGACAGCTCGTCTGAATTGTGGGGCTAGAAAATCACAGAAACAGAGGTACGTGTCTCGACTCTGTAGGTGCTCCCATCAGCCCTGATGTCTAGGGGCCAGCAATGCATATATATCAGTAAAAAAATGCACGCAGAACACTAAAATATAGCATTTGTTAGTATTTGGAATACATTGCTAATATTTAGGTTGCACTTTATTTTCAGTACTCTAGAAAGTACCATTTGCAAGTAATATAAGATAATTACATGGACTTAACTTGGGTTAGTTATTACCCAGATATTGTACAGTAACTATATAGTACACTCTCAGAAAAAAAGGTACAGTGCTGTCACTGGGGCAGCACCCTAAGGTACAAAAGTGAAAAGGTACATCTTTGTACCTTACTCACCTCTAAATGGTACATATTAGTACCTTAAAGGTACATGTCAGTACTGTAAGAGTGCATATCAGTACCTTAAAGGTGCATATCAGTGCTTTAAGAGAGCGTATCGGTACCTTAAAGGTGCATATCAGTGCTTTAAGAGAGCGTATCGGTACCTTAAAGGTTCACATCAGTACTTTAAGAGAGCGTATCGGTACCTTAAAGGTGCACATCAGTGCTTTAAGAGAGCGTATCGGTACCTTAAAGGTGCATATCAGTGCTTTAAGAGAGCGTATCGGTACCTTAAAGGTTCACATCAGTACTTTAAGAGAGCGTATCGGTACCTTAAAGGTTCACATCAGTACTTTAAGAGAGCGTATCGGTACCTTAAAGGTACACATCGGTGCTTTAAGAGTGCGTATCGGTACCTTAAAGGTACACATCGGTGCTTTAAGAGAGCGTATCAGTACCTTAAAGGTTCATATCGGTGCTTTAAGAGAGCGTATCAGTACCTTAAAGGTACATATCGGTGCTTTAAGAGAGCGTATCAGTACCTTAAAGGTACATATCGGTGCTTTAAGAGAGCGTATCAGTACCTTAAAGGTACATATCGGTGCTTTAAGAGAGCGTATCAGTACCTTAAAGGTACATATCGGTGCTTTAAGAGAGCGTATCAGTACCTTAAAGGTTCATATCAGTGCTTTAAGAGAGCGTATCAGTACCTTAAAGGTTCATATCAGTGCTTTAAGAGAGCGTATCAGTACCTTAAAGGTACATATCAGTGCTTTAAGAGAGCGTATCAGTACCTTAAAGGTACATATCAGTGCTTTAAGAGAGCGTATCAGTACCTTAAAGGTGCATATCAGTGCTTTAAGAGTGTGTATTAGTACCTTAAAGGTACATATCAGTGCTTTAAGAGTGCGTATTAGTACCTTAAAGGTACATATTAGTACCTTTTCGGTTTTGTACCTTAGGGTTCCGCCCCAGTGACAGCAATGCACCTTTTTTTCTGACAGTGAATGTACACGCAAAACAGGACTGAAAAATAAAGTGCTACCAATATTTCTTTCAATCGCTAACACCAGTTGGGACTGAGTCCAGTGACTGACGTAGTTTGTACGCACACAATAATTTAAGAGATTCTCCATCGAATGTGGTTGTCATTTCACATGCCTTTAGCTTGTGAGAGCAGGCCATATCTGTTGAAATGATTCCTTGGCTCATTTCTATTACACCATATATTGGTAACTTTTGGTTACTTTAACCGTCTAACTGTTTTTCAGAAGTGAAATGTGTTAAAATTGTCCATCATTCTTACACACAAGTGGTTCTTGAGGTACACAGGCAAATGCACAAATTGTTTTCCTACAGGAGGCAGATGGGAAAAATGTGCACTGGGTAATTGCAAGAGAAACACTTGTTCCTACTTCACAATATACTGTCATTGTCATCAATGCTATTTTTTTCCGGCAAGCAGCCAGCACCTGCTAAATTATCCTGTGCACGTTTCCTATTTCTCTTTCGCACTTACTCATGTTTGTGATCTTTAACCAAAAACCAAAGCGCAAAATGCGGAACAAATGAGCTCAATGCTTGTGATCAGAACTCTTTTCGTCCGGCTTGCCTGTTCCAGAAAAAGAAAACTGACATGAAGGAAACAACACTTTGTCATATTCCTATCCATTTAAAATGTTTAAAAGTGGAAAGAGTGCTCCACACTTCGAGTGGCAGGCTGAGGGTAATGGCATTTGACAGGCTTCGGCAGCTGCCTGATTCTTATCTCGAGCTCAAGACACTGTAAGCAAATTAGTTTTAATGCAATCTACATTCTTTGGCCCTCTTCTCTCTCTCTCTCTCTTTTTTTTTTGTAGCATATCATAATAACCTCATAGGGGTTTCCTTTCATCTGTGCTCCAGAGTTTCAAAGACCTTTGAATAAGAAACTTTGCGTCTTTGACATATAATAAGCCTTATCATCTAATCTTATCATTTTTTTTTTTTTTTTTTTTTTACTTTATGTATTTATAATGCAGTAAGAGTGATTAAGCCTCTACAGATGATCCAGGACGTGGAAGGACATCTGGTTTTCCAGATGTACCCTGCTACTTATTATTGGATTGAAAAATCCAAAACCACTGAACAATGTTACATATTTTGTTGACTTGTGTACTTACATTATCCCAGATGTTTCCAAGAATGTTTAAATCAAGAGAAGTAGGCAATTTTAACCAGGACACAGTTAATCATGACTTTCAACACACTCAAATGTATCTAATATGATAAAACAGCGCTGTGTTACCCCACATATGCATGAGCGAAAGCGGAAGCGGAAGCGGCCATCTGCGGCAGAATAAAAGCTCCACAATACTGTCTTGCACTTTGCTTGGATGCATCTTGCACATGGATGGATGGTTGGATGGATGGATGGATGGATGGATGGATGGATGGATGGATGGATGGATGGATGGATGGATGGATGGATGGATGGATGGATGGATGGATGGAGCAAACTTTAAGGTATACAGATGCAACAAATCATCATTTGGTTTCTATGTTTAATATCAGGCTCATATTAATACAATGAACTTGACAAGTCTCATGTTCATTCATTCATTCATTCATTCATTTGTTCGTTCGTTCGTTCATTTGTTCATAAATAAAACTGGCAAAAAAAAAAAAAAAAAAAAAAAAATCAACAACATATGATAACCAACATAAGAAAAAGCATATTTATTGATTTAATTTGTTAGTGTCTCTTCCAAGAACAGATGGTCCTCATTCATCCTTAAAACAGTATTGAAGTTATCATTAACATTAATTGACTAGATTTAGACAAACTGCAGTTAACCAAAAATAAATAACATGAAAATTTGTATACACGCATTACACGCATATGCACGCACACACAGTTACTCTGAATATTTCTGTAAATACTTTGTCTTTTTTTATTAATACTACTACTACTACTACTACTACTACTACTACTACTAATAATAATAATAATAATAATAAAACAAAAATAACGTTTGTGCTGTCCCTCTTTTGGATGTTACTATCCAGATAAATTATTAAATGTAATGTAAATGTTGAGAAGAAAATAGAGCATTTTTTGCATTTCAATGCACAACCCCACTGGCCACTGGAAAGTGAACCAGCCAAGCAGCAATTCTAAGGAACAGCAAGAACAGCTCTAAAACTCTTTTGGGATTTAAATCCCCTGTCTATTGCAAGCATTACAACAAAGTACTGAAAGACTACAGCAGAAGTTTTAGAGGGTCTGATCTGTACATACATTGGAAACTAGTTCAGATTTTGAGCTAGAGTATGCATATATTACTCTATGTTTTAGGTGCTGTTTACGCAACACCATTTTTAACTAAAAACTAGAAACCTTGTATGCATTTTTTTACTAGTTTCAGCCCGATACAGTTATCATTTTCACGTCAAGCGCCACATTGTTTAAATAGCAAATGCATTTGTACCCATAGAGACAGAGCGACAACGCCCACCGGGGGGAAAACAAACCAACCGTCTCCATTGACTTTCTATTGCGTGAAGCGGCCTCCTTGTCATTTCTGACTTATTACAAAAAAACGAACAATGTCTAAAAGCTGATATGTGACCAGGTGTACAGAAGTTTTTATAAGCTGTTGACCCAAAAAACAAGTGTTTAGTGGATACAGGCATTTGAGACAGAGCACAACATGTTATATTACAGTGAGAACTACGCCCACTGGAGGGGAACGTAACCAGTGACAGGAAATATCATATATAAAACTGACATTTGGACATTTGACTTAGTGACAAAATGTTTACTGTACACTTAGGCATACTGAGTGTCAGGATCCCAAAATATACTCATTCTTCCTGCTGAAGCGTCACGTCTTATTGCCTGTATCCACTTCTGTCTCCTCAAACGCTCGTTTTTTTGGGGTCAGCGTATAAAAACTTAGTTATGTGTTTTTTAGCTTGTTTGCTGTACACCTTGTCACATATTAGCTTTTAGACATTGTTCTGTTTTTTTGTTATAAGCAAGAAATTACAAAGCGACAGCTTCACGCAATGCAAAGTCAATGGAGAGCGTAGGATTGTAAATCCTGTCCAAAGATGTGGTGCTCATATGTGGCTTCTACCACTACACAATCTGCCACACTTTACTGGGACTGCTTTCCTATACCAAAAAAAACCAAAAAAAAAACAAGGCACCTGGATACTTCTCCATCATTCAATAATTTCATGAATTACTGCTGCCATGATCGCTAGAATATATACATAAACATCTTAAAACAGCATCTTAAAATAAACCTAGATTAACATAGAAAGAAAAATATATGCACTGAAAATGACAATTTACTATGTCACCTGAAGCTCATGGTTCGAATGGATTGGGTGGTTAGTAATTAAGATGCACGTCTCTGTGCTGGAATACAGTGCAAAACTGTGTTATAGTTCATTCTTGCCAGAGTGTATTATCTTATCTGTGTGCGTTTTGTTTTGTTGTTCAATTAACAAATAATGAAATCAGGTGTCTGACAGAGTGAATCTGAGTCTCGTATGAAGTTGTTAACTGATCAGGTTCATGTCTAAATTTGGCAGATGTTCCTGCGTGTATCTGGATCAGATTTCTGTCGTGGATCACTCACTTGAGCTTTCAGCCTGAAGCACAATTTCCTATCAAAGTAAGAAACAAAGTCCCACCTAATCTCAATAATGATCAAGGCTTGGCTGTTTATCTGTCAGGATCATGAAACGGAAACATCAGTCAAAAGCTTTAGTCAGGTATTATTTGCCCAAAGGAGAAGTGTTGTGTGATGTGTGTTAGAATTAGATTTGAATTACAATCCTTTGTCAAATGATGGTTTATCCACACTGTCAAATGTAATCTTTTATAACTGCAGTCAAGGTTGCATAAAAGAGAGAAAGTGAAGAAGGCTTAGAGCCTGTTTTTTGTCTTTGTCTCAATTTTGGGACAATTCATATTCCATCCCTCAGGTTATGTTGTAGCACTGCTGGTTATGCAAACTACAGCCACATTAGGACTCAGTTTGTTTTAAATATGAAGTAAACTCATTTATGGTGTTACAAACATTGTTGGGAAAAGTTACATTTAAAAGTAATCCACTACAATATTACTCCCTAAAAAAAAAAGTACTTATTACTTTCACAGCGCACACAACGCCTCTGCCCTTACTGCCAATATTTCTTAACTCTTTCCCAGCCTTTGGCAGAAATGTCCAACTTTCCGTGTTTTCAGTGTTATACAGTAGGGGGTGTTATTATGCATCTTCTGAAGGAGTAATGAATCTTCGGATCAAAACAGCATATGTAAGCAGATGCATATGTAAAATAATGCGATCATCAACATTAAACAGCATATAAATCAAAACTGCCTCATGCTACTGAATGAAATGTCGACCCAGGACGAGTTACAGGACTGTGAAGCTTTGGGGGTGTTGATGGACTCAATCTACTCCATCTGTGTGTTGATCATCATTGTGAATCAAGACGCAGTCTTTGACAAAAACACAATTTTCTCAGCTTTCTTGCTAAATATTTGTTATAGTTTTTGTTTTTTTATGAAACTTACCCACATTCAAGTGTTGATAAAAAGGAATGCATGAAGCTATATTTATTTATTTTTAAAGCAGAGGCTCTGTTCTTTCTTTTGATATATTGCATGTTCAGATGTTCATACAACAAAATATTCTGGATCGCAAGAAACTTTCGTAAAAGTAATCAAAAAAGTTTGGCGTGGAAAGAGTTAACCTGGACAGGAAAGGTGTCAGTCAACAAATGGGAACTTGTAATGCGTTACCCCTAAAACCTGTTACAAATTATATATAATTCAAATAAAAGCTATTCTTCTATGGTGCCTATTTAACAGTATCTCAGTAATTGTGTGATATAAAGTCACAATTCTGACTGAGAAAAAAGTCTGAATTATGACTTTATATCATGCAATTGCGAGTTTATATCTCAGAATTGTGATTTTATAACATGCAATTGTGACAAAAATATACCATATTCTTCAAACTTTCATGAAAGAATACTGAAGAAAAAAAACAACAACTATATAAAAGAAGAAGAAGAAGAATTAGTTGCATGTAATTATGCATAATTTACTGTTAACACTATGTATGTACAAGTAAAACATGTAACAAGGACACTGTAAAATAAAGCGTTACCAGAAATGTTTCTTGAGGACCAAACTGTGATATTTGAATGATTATGGATCATGTACTACAATACTGAAGACAAGAGTAATGGCTGCTAACACACACACACAGACACACACAGACACACACAGACACACACAGACACACACACACACACACACACACACACACACACACACACACACACACACACACACACACACACACACACACACACACACACACACACACACACACACACACCTGAGTTTTAGTTTGTGGATTAAACTAAAGACTGTTTTTGTTCCAACTTCATCATGCATATCATTACAGCCACATAACCGTGACATACATGCATGGTGAATAAAAGTCATTTAAATAAAGTTTCAAATATTTTTTAGGGCCACTGTACACAGAACAATGGAGCAGAGAAAATAGTGAGACATGTTTTCCAGAATCCTCAATGCCATTTGGACATTATTCTGTGAGACACAAATATGCACAGATCGTGCTATATTGAAAAATACATATGCATAAATGAGTAATTACCTCAACTATGGGGCCTAATTTCAGACAATATACCCAAACACTGAGGAAAGGCAGGGAAATAGAATACGCTTCATTGGTGGCCTTATTTATTTAAACCCCCAGAGAGGACAGAATTCTATTGCAACACTTTTAGTAGCTGTTTAATTCATGACTAAGCCAAACCAACTATGTAGGACAGCCATTGTACTTCAAGAAACATGCCATCCAAGCTCCAAGAAGACCAGTGTGGGCAAGAAGAACCAGTGAATACTGATGAAGCCTATACAACTGCTCTTAAAACATCTTTCAGTTTGATTGTACTTTCTTTCTTGCATGGAAAAAAAATTTATATGTTTAATTATGAATGGGTTATTATTTTCAATGGAATTACAATGAATGGGAATTAGAGATTTCAAGCTTCATAAAGAACACAAAGTACCATAAAGTGTCATAAAAGTCTGTGCAACTCATGCACTTTATTTCAAGGATCAACAGATTCATTTATGAACTGGACACACACACACACACACACACACACACACACACACACACACACACACACACACACACACACACACACACACACACACAGAGAAAGTTAAAGGGTTAACGGTGCTTTTAGCATCCTTTTAAAGCTCAAAAGCTTTAGTCTATGTTCATCCTTTTGTGCTCCACTGAATGACTCAAGGATGAGTAAATGATGATATAATTATTTCTTTTGAAGTTAAATAATTCTTCAAATAGTTCACCGAGACTGTGTGAAGTCCCTGCACCAGAACAGTGGATTAAGCGTAAAAAACAAGATCCAGGAAATGCCCTTCCCGGCATTAGCTGTAAGGAGTCGAGGATTCCAGAACACTTCACTTTCACTTATATTGCTCTATTGCTTCCAAATATTTCACCAAAGGTGTTTGGCTCATCCTGCTACTGCAACAACAGAAGCTCTGTATCTATTTTATGCTGTTTTTCACTTGATATCTCCCCGTTTCAGTGGGCAGACTCAGTAGGGAAGATGCTTTACATGTTTAAAAAAATCAATTAATGTTAGAGGAGATAAGAGAAAAGAGAAAGTGAAAAATAAAGACTCTGACAGAGTCAGGAAAAAAAAGTGCTTATGTTCTGCAGAGCACTCAATAAGGGCAGCACCACACAGGCTATTGTAATCCGTCTGAGGTTAGAACGGAAGCACTTTCAAAGATGCACGTTCTCCTTCCCATCACGCTGATGCATAAATAAAAGACTTTGTTTCATGTTTACACAGAACTAGCATAAGATAAGGCTCCAGAAGGACTCCTCGACAAACTTACGGCTAGCTTTGAGGTCTGTTCAGGGGTCTTTTGACAAGATGAGGTTAGAAACGTGGAAGGGAAACAAAGATATGATAGAAACAAAACAAAGAAGTATTGTCTTTGACTGCATTATTTATTGAATGTACCTGTTCCTTTGCCTGCATGTGCTTTAAAATGAATATCAAAGCCATGGACCTATGGAAGATGACAGGTGATGCTCTATCGTGTGAGAAGAGTGCAATGTTAGGCTTTCATCCTTAGTAAAAAAAAAAAAAAAAAAAAAGCATCAAATGAGAATTCAGAAACTTTCAAGTGATGGCCAAATGTTGAAAAGAGGAAATGACTGAATCAAACTAACAAAGATCTCATCTGTTTCAAAAGCTCACTGCTGAGACAATATCAGAGTGACCCTGGACCACAAAACCAGTCATAAGGGTCATATTTTTGACCTGAAGCTGAATAAATAAGCTTTCCAGTGATGTATGGTTTGTTAGGATAGGACGATTTTGGCCAAGATACAACTATTTAAAAAATCTGGAATCTGAGGGTGCAAAAAAAGTCTAAATATAGACCCTTTTCACATTTCTGGGTTTCTCAGAGCGGAAGTCGTCATAGTTGGGTTAACTTTTATAGCGGTGAATGAGAGAATACATTAAATATATTTTTTGTGTCCCCATTTGCTCAAAAAGCAAAAGAAAAACTCCACAATAGTGATTTATCAACTTTCAAAAAGAGGAAAAAAATAGAGAGAGATTGATAACGGCAGTGAAACGAGAGGAATATGTCACTCCCACAGATACTGTATCACCCTCACAGCAGCGTTAACTTGATTTTTGTAATTTGATGCAAAAGTGTTATAAATGTAAAAAAATAAATAAAAAAAAAAAGTATGATATTGATGACCGTTAAAACGCGTCATCACAGTCTGTGAAAAGGGTCCATCGAGAAAATCGCCCTTTAAAGTTGTCCAAATGAAGTCCTTAGCAAAGCATATTACTACTAATAATAATTGTTTTATATATGGAACATGATCTTGACTTAATATCCTAATGATTTTTGGCATAAAAGAAAAATGTATCATTTTGACCCATATTGTATCATATTGCACTGTATTATGTGTATTGTATCTTATGACTGGTTTTCTAGTCCAAGGTCACAATTGCCTTATTTGAAAATATATCTTTATAAAATAATCCTGTTTCATACCTTAGACAATCATACCTCACAATCCTTTCGTAGAATGGCTTAGTTTCATTAATACTTTTTCAAGATTGCTTACTCTTGCTTTGAACAATGCCGACCAATATTCAAATCTCTAAATAGCATTTTAACACTTAGATGTGTGCATGAGTCACTGCTGAACTGATAAATGTCCTAAACTAGCCTGCAAATACAATATAGCTAGATCCAAAATCCAGAGGATCACTTGGAGAGAATGAATGAATAAATAATAATAATAATAATAATAATAATTCGCAGAGGCCGTCACAGGAAAAAAATCCATAAAAAAGAACAGAATACACACACACACACACAAAACAGGCATAACATCAGTGAAGTGAATAACACTGATTATCTCTTCATCACGGCTCCTGTTAGTGGGTGGGATATATTAGGCAGCAAGTCAACATTTTGTCCTCAACATTGATGTGTTAGAAGCAGGAAAAATGGGCAAGCGTAAGGATTTGAGCGAGTTTGACACGGGCCAAATTGTGATGGCTAGACGACTGGGTCAGAGCATCTCCAAAACTGCAGCTCTTGTGGGGTGTTCCCGGTCTGCAGTGGTCAGGATCTATCAAAAGTGCTCCAAGGAAGGAACAGTGGTGACCCGGCGACAGGGTCATGGGCGGCCAAGACTCATTGATGCACGTGGGGAGCGAAGGCTGGCTCGTGTGGTCCGATCAAACAGACGAGCTACTGGAGCTCAAATTGCTCAAGAAGTTAATGCTGGTTCTGATAGAAAGGTGTCAGAATACACAGTGCATCGCAGTTTGTTGTGTATGGGGCGGCATAGCCACTGACCAGTCAGGGCAACAGGCAACATGTATACATATATACATACACACACACATTGGCATTATCATGCATTTCAGTGGTAATTGCAGGAGACATTGCTAAATTTAAAGTCTATTCATGCTTTCAAGTGCCCTCCAAGACCAGAAGACCAGATACTGAAAAAACCCCCAAAAAAACAGCTACCATACCAAGGGTCAGCAACCTAACTGCATGTAATAGTAAGGTAAGAACAACTGTATGTTTTAACTATTAAGTTTAGAAATGTTGAAGTAGTTCACACCCCTCTTCCAGTGAACCTTCTCATAGTCAAGCAGCTTGTTTTAGTTAGTTATGAGCTGAAAAGGAAGCCAAACAGACGCGTGGACAAACCATTGGCACGATCCACTGTGTGATGCAAATTAATTTGGGCTGCTCTGTACTTCTAGTGGCTCTACAGAACATGATGCACTTTGTGACAGTTCCACTGAGGTTAAATGGACGATAGCCCAGTTTGCTCAGTTTTATTTGTTGCTTTTAGCTTTCAGAACAACACTTATTTCAATTACTACTATCAATA
The DNA here is from genome assembly GCA_018749465.1 of Paracanthobrama guichenoti. NCBI lineage: Eukaryota > Metazoa > Chordata > Actinopteri > Cypriniformes > Gobionidae > Paracanthobrama > Paracanthobrama guichenoti. The sequence continues at coordinate 40,115,706 of CM031959.1, read as the reverse complement.
AGGGTTTCAAACTGGGTTTCCCTGGCATCCACTGTCTTTCTTTTCGGGGAAATCTATTTTTCTGGGCACGAAACTGAACGTATTTTACATAACCTACACGCTGTTGTTGCCATTTCTGTGGTTGTGTGGTTCTCTCTGTTAGCCTTTAATCCTGCTGCTTTTTGTTATGTATCATATACCATGCAGCACAGAGTTTTGTATCGTAATGGGCTGCCACATAATTTGCATGGATTTTGTATCGTTTTATATGTTGCATTGTTTCACCACTCCATTTGTCTGTGCGCGGCTTTTGTCTAACCTGGACCACAATAACACAACAGATGTTTCTGCTCCATTAACTGTTATTAACACCTGCTTAAATGCTCAGCATGCATAAAGCAAGCATTTGTATCTGCGTGTTTGATGTGCAAGTGGTTGGATATAACATTGCCACTGATTTTAAAAAATAAATCAGTCTTGGTGTATATCAGCATCCTAAGAATCAACATGTGCCGCAGTGTTTAGCAAAACACACACGCCACAAACCAATCACTGTTTTCTCTCTGGTGTTTGGTCTTACTCTTCTCTCCCTGGTTGATCTAATTGGCAAGATGAAATGCATCAATTTCCTGCAGGAATTGAAAAAGCAGCTTTAAATCTTTTCATGCATTCTCCAATCCCGCCTCCCCTGAAAGCTTCTAAAGTCTGTGTGTTTGGGAAATATTAAGGATACGTTTCAATGTAACACAAAAGTTCAAGGCTTTGTGGAGATTATTTTCTTTGAGGTTTAATTGAGAACTTTCTCTTTAAAAAATAAAAACTTCCTAGCATTATCATTCATCACAGGTTAAACTCTGAGGAAAGAGGCTTGTTTAATTCAACTGCTCGTGTTTTTGACATTGAGAGGCAAATGCTGGCAGCTAAAAATGCCTCTTAAGAGACACAAAGGGCTCTTTCTCAAAGGAGCACTCACTTTTATTGAACCCAGTGTTATTTTAGCATCACTTCATATACGGTTATAGTTTGTAATAATATTTTAAATTTGAATTTACATTTTAAATACATCTGGATATACATCAGGATACGTGCTTTAGTGCATGAAACAATCTCAAGCTTGTTACAGTTTAACAAGATGTATTGTGAGTAATATGAGAACAAACTTGGGATGAAAAACAATGGGAACAATGAGAAGACAGAAAATATTTTTCTGGTATATGAGACAACAGTTAAGTAGCTACATGTGGGCGCAGTCAGATTCACTGTATAAATGAGATGCTTCAATTTAAAAAAGAAAAGAAAGAAGGTAGTAACTGCAGCGAACAGCATTAGTGTATAATACTTTTGTTTGAAAATAATTCGTTTTGCCCTTGAATCTGTATTCAAGCACTATTTAGCAACTACTCTTTTGTTTAAGAAGCAACTTTAGATTTGAATTAATTATCAACTAGAGTAAAGTCTGTGAACAAACTTTGAAGTTGGACTGAAAAAGCCATGTCTAAAAGTTTGAAAAAAAATAGTTTGAATTGAATTGTTGAAATTGAAGTTTCTACCACAGTTTCTACCATGATTTACCATATTGCCAACATATTGTTGCTAGCATGAATTAGCATGTTGCTAGTATGATTTAGCAAGTTTGTTAGCACGTCCTGCTAGTTGCTTTGCAAGTAATACATACATAGGCCTAGTGAGTGAAGCTTAAATAGGGGAGCGTGGGGCACAACCTAACGCGGGGTTAGTTGTAACACACATGGTTTAAAACTTTCCACACATGCCAGGATGACAAAACTTAGTGTATTTACCAGTTGCCATATCATCACTATTTAGAGAAAAAAATACACCAAAATAAAAAAATCTTTCGACGATATCACTGAACATTTATTTAACCATAGCAAAAGTACATTTCTTACTGAAGAATCTCTGTTTTTTTGTGTTTATTTAAAATAATGATATTATTGTGATCTTCTATCTGTTATTTAACAGTTGAGATGGTTCTTTAGTGCTGATCTAACAGCAGAAGACACGAGCCGCGGTTTAAATCCCAGTTGCTCAGGTGGGGTGTGTTGTAATACTGCGTTACATTGTGCCCCTATTAAAACTGCTATTATATTCTATACTTTTATCAATTCTTTTGAGAAACCATGAGAAAAAGGTGAGAGTCAATGTTCCAAAATTATTCATTATTAATATGTTTTGAATATGTTAATATGTTCAAACTCAAATATTTGTATATTTTTAATGATTAAAAATGCCATTATTTTATTTGAAAAAGTTAATAATAGTATTTTATTGACAAAATATTTTAGTTTCTCTTGGATATTTTTTACATTATATCAGGTAATTTTAAGCTGGACCATTTTAAGCTGTCATTTGCTGATGTTACAGTGTACCCCACCTATGGGGCATGTTGTCACATTTCACTTCCATTCTTTCGGGGTAAATCAAGAAAAAAAGTACACATTGTATTAATGAAACAAAACTGAGACAGTCAAAAAGCGTTAGGTTGTGCCCCGCTCTCCCCTACTCTATTAGAGTTATTGTATTAAAGTTTTGACGCCCTCAAAGAAAGTGTATGGGATTTTTAGGGAAACCATAAGTCAGATCAGTTTGAAAAGATATAGCAACCAGAGTCTGCAAAGGTCTAAGCTGAGTTTGGTGGTTGTAGCTTTAAAGCTCTAGGAGGAGATAGAGTCTACATTTTGGCTCAGAAGAAGAATGTTTAAATAGTAGATTTTTCAAGCCAACTTAACTAGTGCCCAGCCATTTGAGATTGATTCATATCTCATAGAACACAGTAACAGACCGTTCTGTGAAGAACAAAGTCCTGAAGTTCCAAATGGGTTTGCAGTTGCACACTGTTGAAACTGGTCCTCAGTGTGCTATCAAGATGGCTGTGAGAGTCAAAACCACATTGTTCTATCCAGTGGGTGGTTCAGTGCTGAACAGTGGGACATGCTCCATGGTTCAGTTGGGTAGTACAGTTTGTTCTTGTTTGGCTCATAGGTGGCCATGTATTGTAGCAATGTACATACACTCTAAAAAGTAATTCAGGGGACCTGTTACCACAACTTAAATAAATGCATGGTTGCAAGTTGAAAATTCTAAATTATTGTTTTAATTAAACCTTTTAAGTTACAAACATTATTTTGTAGAGATCTGTTGACATAATTATGTTGACCATTACATCAACTTAATATTGTTTGTAATTTAAACTCAAATTTCTGCATTAATTGGCTTTTTTTTTTAAATAGATTGTAGTAACTTTGGAAATTAGGCAGTGGATTTCTAGTTCCCAGCATGCTTTGAATGAATAAAAGAATAAATGAAATTAAGGGTAGACCTTGTTAGACATGTTACATGTAGTTACTGTAGTAATAACTATACATTATGCATATGCAACTAACCCTAAACCAAACCCCAATCCTACTCTAACCCTATAGTAAGTACATGTAGTTAATTATTATTACACAGTACTTAAATGCATAATTACACTGTAACAATGACACCTTAAAATAAAGTGTAACCAAATTAAGTGTTTAATTATTTGTTTTTAGTGAAGGGAAAGACCTAATGTTAATGTTTAATGCTGTTATGTTTGACATTTAAAAGAGTTTCTGTAATGTTGACGTTTTTGTGGTTACCACTGTGCTGAAGAGTAGATACATGAAGGGAAACACTATATAAGCAATGGCTGTGCTAATGCCAGTGACAGGTAACATCTTACTTGTTCTTAAATATACATGTTATGTTAACATGTGCTATGATAGCTATTGATTTGAACTGAAATAGATCATAATAATTGGTTCCTGGGTTACAACTCTGGTAGTTGGAGTTGAGTAATCAACTTAAAAATGTGTGTTTATGCTACAAATTATTAAGTTCCTCTAACTCAATGTAGCTTGTTTGGTTCACAGTAAATTCACTCAAAGTTGTCATAACTCAAAAAACAAAAAAGCAAACTGTAGCGTTAATTTTTTGTTTTGTTGAGGCAAAGCATTATATTTTAGAGTGCATGTAAAATTAGATAGAATTAGATTAGATAGAATTGTAAATTGATGCAGCAGGTCTTTATAATTTTTTTCAAGTAGAGGACTAACTCAACAGACTCAAACAAACGTGCTTCTACCTACATGTTTACCTCATAGACTGTAAAAACATATCGACGACGCACCTTCAAATATCTTTCATTGTAGAGAAGTGAAGCCGCAAATGTCCAAATTTCACAGCACATTTCCCGTTATGAATTAGAATAGCAGTTGGTCCGTTGGGTTGGATTGCCCGAGTTTGTTTACAATCGGGCCGAGAACACCTCGTTCAGGCTGTGTCAGAACGATTGTTTTGATGCAGATCCGAGCGTGATTGTGTTCACATATGCCTAAACGGACCGACCCAAGGGAGAAAACGCACCAGGTTCGGAAACAAACGCTCAGGTGTTAGGGACGGCACCCTAAAACTCAACTAATACTCTCAGAAAAAGATTCAATTAGAAATGCTAAGAAAATATAAAAAAGTATGAACCAGAAGCATTTTCACTACACTTGTTTCAACCCAAATTTGGGTCAAATATGGACAAACCCAACCGTTGGGTTAAATTTTTAAATGACAATTTTAACTCACTGGTTAGGTTTGTCCATATTTGACCCAAAATTGGGTTAAAAGAACCCAGCATGTTTTAAAGTGTATGGTTTCACTATGTTTGGACCCCACACTAAGTCACTTAGTCACCGCCCCAGTGACAGCATTTGTACCATTTTTTTTTTTTTCGGAGAGTGCACAATATATCCATCATGCGTGAAAAAATCCAAACAAGAACTGAGTGATTATAAAAACTAGATAGCCTCTCTGTGTGCTTCAATGCATAAAACAATCTCAAGCTTCCTCTGACAGTTTGAGAAATGAGGCAGCAATATTGTGTGAATATTATAATTCTCTCTGAGAATAAAATGAGAACTATGAGAAGAAAGGAGCATAATCACGGCATGTTTAATGTTTTCATTGCCCTAACCTTGCATTGACGGCTGTACTTGCAACAATCAAATAGTTTTGAATAGCCGCGAGGCCTAACAGCACTCAAAGCAATTCCCGTAAGCGATTCTCCATCAAAAAGTTTTGTTCTAAATCTCCATTCACCGTGTATACAAAAATCACACTTTTTTGTCACTGATTGGCTATTGTAAATAAGCAAACATTTGAGATAAACTCTAAATGTTTAAACTCAAATGTTCTTTTTTACTGTATTTTTCCCCTTTCTACATTGCTCTCAGTCTCAGAGGAAGCAGTTGCTGCCGAGTGACTCAGACAGGGAGCGTGCGGCAAGGACAGAATGGGGACAAGAGCAGCAAATAACAAACTACAAACACCTGCACCGGCACAATGCGCCTCTCTCTCCCGAGCGCATGAAATGTTTCGACATGCACCTGACGGCACATGCTTCTGTGAAGTGCTCGTTCTCCAAATCTAACATCTTGCACGTCCCTCTGTTGACGCACCTTTTAGTGGCCGCTATACATCAGTAAAAGTGCCACGATAGCCGTGGCAGTGTGGATGCTGAGGGGAGGCGGATTAGCATATGAAACGGCAGGATGCAGATGATCGCTCCTGGGAGCCCAGACCGCGCTGCCAAAGGGGAGCAAAAGGGGGGGTTGTTGGGGGAGGGCTGCCGAACCACACGCCAGGCGAGTCGGGTATTTACACTTCAAACAGCATCGTCTCAAAAAGGAGAGAGTGCGGGGAAGAAAAATGGAGAGAGACATGGGTTGAAAGAGTTAGGAGAAAGCCTTTATTTTGGATCGTATTCAGCTAGTCGGTCCTAACAAAACACCCACTATTTGCAAAACTTTCTCTTTGTTTTACTTGGCAAGGACAAGGACTCTATATTCCTCCCGTCTGCTGTCTCAGAGCTTGTGGTAGTTTGTCACCACTTGTTGGACTAAATACCTCCATTACGGTTGTCACTGGAGCTCTTTGAAACGGTGGAGGAGATACAGCATCTTGACATCGTTTTTGATGGCTGTGCTTGCCAGTGGCGCCTCCAGGCAATTTTGAATGGGGTGGCCAGAGGGGCACAGCTGTTGTAATTGTAATTTCAAGGATCTTAAACCATTTAATTTAGATATTATTGTATAACATGCTGTAAAAAATATACTCACTGTTCTCTGCAATTGTTATCCCTCTGTAAAAATCAACACAATCTCATGGCGATTCGTAACTATTTTACGCTTTGGCTAATTGGTGGCTAATCGTATAAATTCATATCTCATATATACATTTTCGTACAATCTGCTTAGCACGTCATAATTTTGCAGAGTTAGACACGTTCCTGGAACAACATTCCTGCCTGAAAATGTTATCCTATCCCTATCCCTAAACCTAACCCTACCGGGATGTAACAATATAATCACAATACAAAAATATGTATCATGGATAGTGACAATCTGTATTGTGTGTGGTTCACCCAAAATGAAAATTACTGTGTGTGGAAAAATTCAAGTTTACAGAGTTTTAGTGTCAGGACTACTTTAAACTACTATACAGTAGTGCTTGAAAGTTTGTGAACCTCTTGAAGAATCATTCAGAATAATTTGAACAAAATAAGAGGTATCATACAAAATGATTATTTTTTTTAATTTAGTGCTGTCCTGAATAAGATATTTTACATAAAATATGTTTACATATAGTCCACAAGACAACCCCCCCCTTGTTCAAAATAACCCCGTTCAAAAGTTTATATACTTTTGATTCTTAATACTGTCCTTTTCCAGCATCTTTTGCATATTTGATCCCTTTCCAGCAGTGACTATGATTTTCACACTGAGGATGATTGAGGGACTCAACTATTAAAAAAGGCTGAAACATTCACTGATGCTCCAGAAGGAAACAAGACGCATTAAGGGCCAGGGGTGAAAACCTTTGAACAGGGTTAATATGTCCAATTTTTTCTTATTTTGTTTAAATATACTTTTTCTTTTGTCATTTAGTAATGCCCTTCAGAAGCAACAGAAGATACTTACATGTTTCCCGGAAGACAAATTAAGTACAATTTACCTTGATCTTCAAATTCAATAAGTTTTCACCCCCGGCTCTTAATGCATCATGCACCTTTCAAGCACCACTGTATATAATGTTGAATATAATGCATAATAATGCAATTGGGGGATGTAAGCAAGAGTGTAAGAGTGTAAGCATATTTGTCTAAAATAATTCTGTATTTTTATTCTGGTGTCACCATTGTCCCGTGCATTGGATTACCAGCACCAAGCCCACGCCTATTCTTTTCCAGCTCCAAAGTAATACCACATTTAGCATTTTAATCAACAGTACATTTTTTGCAAACCTTTTACCATATGTCTTGGAGTATCGCAATAATACGGTATCGTGAGTTCAGTATTGTGATACGTATCGAATCATGACATGAGGGTATCGTTACACCCCTATTATTAATCAGTAAAAAAAAATAACGCTGATTATATGGAACATACACTTTGTAAAATATCAGATTTCCTATTTCAAGCTACAGAGAGTTAAAAGCTTTAGGATGACTTGGGGAGAAATCTACAAAATTCTTCTTTACAAGGGAAATAAAAAATGGTGAAATATGTTGAATGCATGTTTGTGAGTTTTGTCCCTATCAAGTTCAAATCGATCCTCCCACCAAACACTGCAGTATGCTTAAACTGGCACGATAAAGCGCTCAAACACGAGTAGATCTGTTGCTGTTGAATTCTGATTAAAATATTACTCTATGTTAAAAACGATCAATGGCGGATGAGGGGACAAATATGGGTGACCAGAGGTTTTTTTTAAAGAAATCATTCTAATATGCATCATTTGTGATAAAAGATGAAGTGAAATAAGTACTAAATACATCTATTACAGTTGCCACTGGAACTCTTATGGAGGAGTAATGTAGTGGCAGTGCAGCATGTCTTGACACTGTCCTTGATGGCTCTGCTTGCATAAGGGATGAAGTTCTTCTAGAATCAATATTGATCCGAGACCTATGCCCTATTTAATCGTTACAAAATAAACCCTACTACAAACACTAGCCATGCTGACCAACGCCACACGTCCAGTTCTACGCATGAATGGATCATGGTGTGCTTGGAATTGGCAGACATCTCCTAGGTAGTATTTGCCTCTAGTTTAGTTCCTAAGCTGTGCTGATGAATGTGAAGCTCCTGGCTTTCTTCCCAGACTGTGAAAGTCAGGGTCATTTCCAGCCCATCGGCGCTATGCATCAGCAGTGAGGGGTCAGCTCCGACAGATGCTAAATGGAGAGCTGAGGAACGGAGTCACAAGGCCAGGAACAAACAAAATCTCATGAAATACGCCAGAGCCACGCAAAGCTGTTAGCTCTTTACCAAATATGTAATTAATCTGCATGCGTCCTTGATTGTACGTGAGGTGTAGTTTCATATATTGGCATTTCATAACTCCCATAGGATATGATTGCAGGAAAAATATGTTTTTATTGAGCATTTGATGGAGCAACTCATTTTGTGGGAAAATAAATCATAAAAGTGATGTGTTTTGATGACAAATCTTACAAATATATGAGGTGGCCAGGGGGGCCTTTTAGCCCACATTTGAGGTAAAAGGCTTACCAGCAAGGGGTAAAAGGTGCCCAGTGTTGATGCACATACTTTAGCTAAAGAAAATATACTGTCATTAAAATATGTTATTTTAAAAATACAATTCCTTAAAGATTCAGTAATAAAAAAATCCACCCACAATTTTCTGACTGAGCCAGACAAAGTTACAGAAGAAATCCCATTGATAACAAGATCAGTGGTGTGAAGAGTAAAGGTCTTTGCACACTGAGTCTGACATTTTCGTATGCGTTTTTTCGTATCTGTCATCTGGTGGCTCTGAATTTTCAAAACCCCTCTCAAATGCTTGCTACAGATGCAAAAAATGCAGAGAATTGAACCCGATCCTAATTGTTTTTATGACGGACGAAAGTTTCGGAGACAGTGTGTAAACGTGATTGACACAACATGAGGTCGTATTTATTTTTTAACTTAAGGCAGTTTGCTTTGGATGTGACCAACCCGAGTTTGAATCTGCCTTTTTCTGAACTCATTCGTCTCCCTTTTCCTATCAAAAATCAGCTCAGAGAGTTTATTTTAAAATAAAACTAAGAAAGTATCAGAAAAGTGGAAATAAAGTGCCTAAGGGATATTTAATAGTGGAAATAAAGCGTTTAACAGTTAGGGGAGGGCTTCAGGGACAGGGACAAGTAATGTCCCAATAAATCAGCATCCATTTATGATTTTAATAAATAAAATCATATACACTGAATAGGTTGTTATTATTGCATAAAAATACACTGAGGTGCAAACAGTACCTGCCACTATTAAAAGTATAAACAGCATCTAACAACTATTTTCACTAAGGGAAAAAATAGAATCTATCGCTATTTAGCATTTAGATGGGCACTTTATATGGGCTAGCTTTTGCTCCCCATGTGCATCAATGAACCTTTGGCGCCCATGACCCTGATACCGGTTCACCAGTTGTCCTTCCTTGTGCCTCATTTGGTAGGTACTAAATGCTGCATACTGGGAACCAGAAGACTCCCACAAGACTTGTCATTTTGGAGATGCTCTGACCCAGTCATCTAGCCATCACTATTTGGCCCTGGTCAAAGTCACTCGAATCTTTTCACTTGCTCTTTGTTTCTTCTAACACATGGGATTCTGCTGACTGCTTTCACTCCGTGCCTAATAAATCCTTCCTCTTGACAAGTGCCATTGTAATGATATTTTCAATTTTATTCACTTCACCTGTCAGTGGTTTTGATGGCTGATCAGTGTGCTATTTCACGAGTTCACTCTTACAAATAATCAGATCAGATCTGAAGATAATCAGATCAGAGTATGCGTATGGTGTGGTGTTTGAGGGGAGGGCTCCGAGCTCAGAACTTGGCCCAAACCAAGAGTGTCAATTTTTCCTATTGAAAATGCATTCCAGTCAATTTCCAGGATTTTTTTTCCCAAGCAGCCTTTCAAGAGCCTCATTACCTTTTCAATACAATAGTGCCAAGCTGTCATGTCCATAAACCGTCCACAATGAATGGGTCATGCAGGTCGAACTGAACAAAATAAATCACAAGGTAAACAACTCACTAAACGGTTTTCCAAAACAAAATGAACGTGAAATTATGACCTGGGCTTCTATGTGGATTAAAATAGCTCAAAATAGCAATAAAAAAAAAAAAAAAAAAAAAAAAAAAATTCACTCAATGTCAGGATGGGGGATCTACATAGGGCCGGGACCACCTGTTTGCTGGCACAGATGAACAGAACCAGACAGGTTAACAAACAAACAAATGATATAATGAATAAATATATGACTGTGTATGATGTATGTGCATGAAACCAAGCGGAGCAGCTGTACATGTTCCATTGCAATGACAGCAAGTTCCTTAGTGGATGACAAGCATTTATCGATTTTCATGTTTGTCACTAAAGTATTTATGCCTCTTGTGCTCTCCAGTTAATGGAAACCGTCTGACGCCTCTAATCCTTGGAGACGACCACAGAAAGAGGAGGGGGTGAGCAGTGACAACGACAGGTCTACAAGCCTGGGACATTTTGACCCCCTCTGTGTGGCAGTTGTAGAAGAGATGGAGGCTATCGGCTCTGGTGTGTAGAAACACAATAGAGGAATGAGTCACCATTAGGGTCTCCGGCCTCCTTTGCGATGACTGCTACTCAAGTAATGAGAAGTGACTTGGGAGGTAATGCATTGTGTCAGCAGTGAAGAGTGCAGCTCCAAGTGGTTCTGGTGCTGTTGGTGGGATTTGACTGCTTGGCTAACCTCCATAGTACCAGCAAAGTCTTCCTCCAAACTCAGTCCAACAAACTTTTAAGATTGAAAGTAAAAGCCTCAGGGTAAAGTTTATTACTCAGACGTAACAAACTTGTGATCCAGTGATTTCTCCTCAGTAGGGCTCATTGTAGCAGTGTAGTACTTTGTAAACACAACTTTGTTTCCTGGTGGACTGATGAAAACCTGTGCACCCCAACTTCCAGATGTTACATATAGCAGTTGGGTATTATTAAAGCTTATGGTTTTGGCAAGCATGTTTGAGTTTTGTTTTCTTTATCCAATTTAAAGTTAGATAGATATTGTTATCCCAACACACTCTCATGGCAATATGTAGTTCTAAATATTTTATATTTTGGTGAATTAGTGGGTAATTTGTTTAAATTTGAACATACTCCTTTTTCTTTTTTCTTTGAATGATGGTTACCCACTGACTAGGGTGGACCGTCATGCTTATATTTATTCAAAAACAAAACAAACAAACAAACAAACAAACAAAAACAAAAAAAAAAACATATGAAAATCCCTTTATAATCACTCAAAAACTGTCACTCATCTTAGTTCATCGTGATGACACAATCTCACAAAGCTCTGTTATAATCAATGAAGCGGCCTACACTGTACAATTAGGGCCAGATTTACTAAACAGGGAAAATTATCATCAGAGCGCAATTAAAAGAAATAAATACATTTTTAAAAAGTTTCCATAAAAACCAACACAATCTACCAAGAGCAGCGCATATTAATGTCTGGTTTAAGACCGGTTTTTGTTAGGCCGTAAATAATGACGCAGATACCATTAAACTGACGAGCGCAAAACTTAGTAAATCACCTTTCACGATTCATTTAATACTCTCCTCCCATAAATTTTGCATCTGAAAGGGAAACTCCAACAAATGCATAAGCAATAAGATCAGCCGCAAAAATAACCGTCCACACCTTTTCAGTGCAAATTTTTCACCGTGTGCCGTTAGTAAATCCTGACTGTAGTTTTTAACGCCAAAAGAGGGTTTGCGCTGATGCAAGCTGTTAGTCAATCTGGCCCTAAATCTCTTATTTACAAAATGTCTCCACTTTGTTACGAGAGGATTTGTGAGAGCGCAGAACTCAGCACTGGACGACTTTGAGCAGTGAGTTTGTTCTAACTTAAAGACCTCTGATTGGCTATTGTGTTTAGGAAATCAACAGACATGTCTGTGATTGGCTACATCGCTCAATGCTGCAAAACACGATGTAAATAGAAACTCAAAACACAGATATGCACTGAATTGTTTGCCAAATCGCCAATATGCTATTATTAAAGAGAAAATTGATGATAGACCAGCAGTTATAAGCAGCTTTTCCCTCTTAAAGCAATCAGAAGCAGCAGGCGGCAGTGGTTTGAGTGAGAAAATCTCAAGCCCGTGGACAGGGGAAGGCTAAGCCTAGAACAGCCTTACACACACTTTTAGTTTATTGTTCTTATTCTGTTCATTGCTTATTTTATTTATAAATGGATTTTGTTGTTTTCAATAGGAACTCAAAACAGCTACAAATTCTTCCGAGAACAACCTATCCACATTCATTTTATAATTCTAGAAGACAGATGGTTCTAACAGAGGTTGAATTGTAACACTCATTAGTTTAACCACTCATCATGATCAATGTTTTTTTTCCTTGTTCCTGAGACACACCAGGTAAGGGAGACTAGATAAGAATGTATCCAGGAACAAGGGTGGGAAACACTGACTTAGGGGATAGTAGATCCATTTTAGGGTATGTTAACACCACAATGATGTGCTAAAAATTGAAAAGTTTTCTTTGCGTTTTGAAAAGTTGCATACAGACGACAACATTGTCAAACCGATCCCCGATCCTTCGTGGAAACAACTAAAAATGCTGCATTATGCATACCATGCCAGCAGTTGGACATGTCACTTGAAAGAAAGAAACACTACGTGCTTATTAGTCTCACGCCCACGGACCGTTGGCTGAACGTCTGATGCATATGGCACACTTATCTGGAAACACTTCAGGAGTTTCGAAGTCGTCATCTGATTGGTTGAATGCTAAAGGATGTCTGCGAGACATGCGTGTTGCGTTCTTTAACGGTCCGCCTGGAAACGAATGCCGTGACTTCAAACTCCCTTCTCGAAGAAGAACGCTGTCGTGTTTACAACTGAGTGCTTACCACGATCAACTAAACGTTGGAATTTAAAAAGTATGAGAAGTTCGCGGCTCTATTGTTGCAGTAAACTTACGTTCTTGAATTAATAATTTGTATATGCATGTCCGTCTGTTATTGCAGGGACATCGACTTTGGACATCTGATATTGCAGGGACATTTTCACGCCCCTAAACATGACACGGAAAACAAAACTGAACTGTGATTGGTTGCTTTACATGTCAGTCAAACGTCCTCTTGGGCGGTCCTTGACCAATGAAAGCTGTGTCAATCTGAAGATCTGGCTATGCAAGACTACATGCTTACTGACTGAACCAGTGGCGAGGCAAGACAAAGTAAGTGGACCTTGCAATCTAAAAATGCTGGGTTGTTTCAACCCAAATTTGGGTCAAATATGGACAAACCCAACCGCTGGGTTAAAAATGTAATTAATACAAAAAACAAATAAATAAACAAACAAACAAACAAACAAATAAATAAATAAATAAATAAATAAATAAATAAATAAATAAAAAAAAAATAACAACTGGGTTTGTCCATATTTGAAACAACCCAGAATTAGAGTGTGGTAAAATGGGATGGACCTTAATGCAGACTCTCAAATCACACAGTTTTACAATACATGGGATAATTCGACAATTAAGAATAGTTAAATGTGAATTGCTGTCAGCTAACAGTTTCATGAAAACTACACCGTAAAAAAAGTTGCTGCCTTAAAGTACAAATAAACTTGGATGTTTAAGTAATTTCAACTTAAATTACATTAAACTGACTTAAAAAAAAAAAAAAAGAAAATGAGTTGAATCTTGTATAACTTGAAAAGTTATATTCTTGTTGAAAAGTTGAAAATGATTTAACTTATTTTGATAAGTTAAAGGAATGTAAAAACATCATAACTTACTGTTTTTTTTTTTTTTTTTTAACAGTGTATGACTTTTGATTGTCATTAGTAGTTGAAAATTGGTTGTATCCTGTGCTACTTAATCTTTTAGTGTAAAGTTTAAACACAGCAACACATTCCTATGAAACAAACCTCTAATCGAACTCTCTTACAGCATTTTATTGGCTGACCAGTATATCAGGCCTAGTTAATTGATTAAAACAAGTGTTAATCCTCAGCAAATACGATAGCCCAAAGCCCAACAGATATGCACAGCAATAGAAATAGGGCCAATTAGCAAAACAGATTGCAATCCATGATTCGACATTGTGCTTTTAAAGACTTAGACAATATTAGAAAAAGCACAGGCAGCTCAAACCACCTCAAACTATGTGAACACCCTTGTGGAATTTCAGGAAGATGAAAAACATCCCACCTAAGCTGGGACTTCAAAGAATCTTAGTGGATGAGACAAACTCTGGTTTGGCCACAGGGAAATGCAATAGATATTATTATTATTATTATTATTATTATTTTTTTTTTCAGGAATGAGAGATATGAGGCAATACTAATATACATGATTATTCATAATTAATTGAGAATATTTTACACGATAGGCCTACTACAGCATGCATATGGCATGATCTCCTGATAATCTAATATTTAAATGTTTTATATTTTCAACTGCTTATGCATAATGCAAGCCTAGCACAACTCTTGAGCATTTATGGAATTCTGTGACTTGCATTGATTTCTGGGCTTAAAGCCAGTTAATAAAATGGATAGTTATGGTCATGTATTTAGTTATATTCCCAAATATTGTTAGAGCAACAATCACCAAAAAAATTTTGGGATAAAAATAATTATTGAACAGCTACAGAAAATAGCCACATAATGCAATATTCAACATTGGGGTGGCAGTTAGGCTTATAGCAACTACTGAAAGGTATGGAATCTTGTTTCCACCACTGAATAAAAAGGTAATTGTGACTATATATCTCATAAATTCCTAATTTACATCTTGCAATTCTTTTTTCCCTCAGAATAGTGAGATATAAACTTGCATTTGTGCATTATAAAGTCCAATTCTGAGGGGGGAAACATTTTTTGCAATTGCGAGAAAAAAGCAATTCTGACTTTTTGCAACTTTATATCACGTAATTGACAGTTCGCAAAGACCCGCCCCCTTTAGTTACTGTTGGTAGGTCCGACAAGCCATGGCACTCTCGCCACACATCATGTTCTCACGCATTGAAAAAAACCCATTACGGAGCAAAGAGGACACTGACAATGAGCCGGTTACTTTTGCTATGAAACTAATTTTGTAATTTATTCAGATATTTAAACAATAAATACCGTTTTGTGGCTCTTTAACGTGTCGTGACAGATCGCTGTAGTGAACCGGTCATCTCTTCCTTCTAGTTCATTTATAGCATCAAATAAACCTGAATGAACATCAGAGGGAATGCTGTTTCAACTGCGGAAAGACGCCAGTATACATCGTTTTTCAAGTTCAAGTCCACTGTCATTAATCTACTAACGCTCCTGACTGCTTTGGATGGCGGATTATGATTGGTCAGCTCGCCTGTCAATCAAATTCCTGGTGAAGGGTGAATTCTGACTTTATAACTCACAATTCTGAGGAAACTGTTTTAATCCATGGTGGAAACAAGCTTCCATAGAAGGGTTTTGACTTTCGACTGAAAAATGTGTGCTTTTTCCGCAGTTGTGATCTGTGACAGATCTTCTTTCTATGTTTCAGTAACTCAAACTACTGGGGTGTTTGTCTGCTAGCTGCGGGAATGGCTAATGAACATAAAGCTAATCGTGTGACAACATTTTGCTTCATAGCAGCGAACAGCAGCTTGTCTTAGGCGATGAGGTGTGCTGCCTTTTCTAGAGCATGTAATCCCTCAGGCGAAAAGAGCCTTTGGGGTATTTCAATGTTTTAATTTCCATATATATTTAATTTTGTCATCTGACACACTTTTCCTTTCTCAGTTTCGTGACTCACCAATAAGCATTCCACAAAGAAATCCCAAATATAAGTTAGCTACACACAGAAGTCACTATGTGGCATGTTGGCCTCACCAGAACTCCATAACCTAGTTTTTGCACATTTGTTTTATACAGTTCAAGACATAAATGAGGGGACACAGACCATCAAAATACAGGCCTAATTCCTCTGTACTGTTATTTTGTATGGTGAGAATGTTTTGGATATGATAAAATATAGTTGGACCCACTTATATTATGTGGCCTTAACTACTAACGTACTAACATTTTAATTAATCATTTGATACAATTCACTTATTGTGTACATACATGTTTTTACATTGTACTTACATTTTTTAAATTACCTGCATGTAATTACATCTGTAATTAATTTCTGTAATTACATCTGTAATGACACTGTTGACCCTTCCGTTACACCTAACCCTACCCTTAAACTTACCCACACCACCACACCTGACCCTAACTTTACCCTTAAACTTACCCACACCACCGCACCTGTCCCTAACTTTAACCCTTAAACTTACCCACACCACCAAACCTGTCCCCAACTTTACCCTTAAACTTACCCACACCACCAAACCTGTCCCTAACTTTAACCCTTAAACTTACCCACACCACCACACCTGTCCCTAACTTTACCCTTAAACTTACCCACACCACCGCACCTGTCCCTAACTTTAACCCTTAAACTTACCCACACCACCGCACCTGTCCCTAACTTTAACCCTTAAACTTACCCACACCACCGCACCTGTCCCTAACTTTACCCTTAAACTTACCCACACCACCGCACCTGTCCCTAACTTTACCCTTAAACTGACCCACACCACCACACCTGTCCCTAACTTTACCCTTAAACTGACCCACACCACCACACCTGTCCCTAACTTTACCCTTAAACTTACCCACACCACCACACCTGTCCCTAACTTTAACCTTAAACTTACCCACACCACCGCACCTGTCCCTAACTTTACCCTTAAACTGACCCACACCACCACACCTGTCCCTAACTTTACCCTTAAACTTACCCACCACCACACCTGTCCCTAACTTACCCTTAAACTGACCCACACCACCACCCCTAACTTTACCCTTAAACTGACCCACACCACCACACCTGTCCCTAACTTTACCCTTAAACTTACCCACACCACCACACCTGTCCCTAACTTTAACCCTTAAACTTTGACCCTAACTTTACCCTTAAACTGTCCTAACTTTACCCTTAACTTACCCACACCACCACACTGACCCTAACTGTGACCCACACCACCACACCTGACCCTAACTTTACCCTTAAACTTACCCACACCACCACACCTGTCCCTAACTTTACCCTTAAACTGACCCACACCACCACACCTGTCCCTAACTTTACCCTTAAACTGACCCACACCACCACACCTGTCCCTAACTTTACCCTTAAAACTGACCTACACCACCACACCTGTCCCTAACTTTACCCCTTAAACTTACCCACACCACCACACCTGTCCCTAACTTTACCCTTAAACTTACCCACACCACCACACCTGTCCCTAACTTTACCCTTAAACTTACCCACACCACCACACCTGTCCCTAACTTTACCCTTAAACTGACCCACACCACCACACCTGTCCCTAACTTTACCCTTAAACTTACCCACACCACCGCACCTGTCCCTAACTTTAACCCTTAAACTGACCCACACCACCACACCAATACCATATAATTTAGTGAGTCGGGCTGCGTTGGCACCAATGGTCTCTATGATCAACTTAGCTCACAATGCTTTTGAGAAAAGCAGGCCTGGTGATTTTTGGCTCTGGGAATTTACTAAATCCAATGGACAAGAGTTGACCTCAGGCGAGGGCAAAATTGCATACAAATATATGGGTTGGTTGGCTGATCGAAAATAATGACCTCAAAGGGAACTCTATAATGAGTCGGAGCACTTTTCCCTATCTAAACATGCCACGCATGGCTGAACGCATTCATATTCCACCCGGTCTTGTAAGACACAGAGTTCCTCTGCAGAAGCAAATCCCACAAACAGGAAGTTGTTAGAAGAGAATCTCAAGAACACACAAGACAAATCTAAAGGGTGTTAGCCTCAGCGGAAGTACTAATCAAACAACATATGGTTTTGCCAGTTTTATATAGAAAACTCAAGAAAGGATCATTTTGATGATACTGGTCTCATCAATTGCTTATAACATGAATAAACTGAAAAATGCAATGATACCACTGGATACATTGGATCCCAGTGAACATACATTGGCTACTAGTAAAATAAATGTACGGTACATCACTTTGGATGAAAGTGTCTACCAACTGGATAAAAGTTTTGAAATGTGAGACTGCCTTCCCAGAAGGAAATGCAGTGCTTGTGAAAACTTGGGAGGGGGTACTTAGGGAAATGTTGCCATATGGCAGTGCTGTACCACAATGGAAAATGGTCAATCTATAAAAGTCATAAATTTATATACTTGGGACTCATGGAAACCAAACATAAGTAGATCCCTATAATTTAATCCCCATCGTTCCCTATAACTCATCCTCACTCCCATCACATGGAAGAGCTAACTCTGCACTCTTCCTATTCTCCTTTCCGTAAAAAGTTGCTGTATTCATTCTCTCAAAAGAAGAAATAATTGTGTTACTTATACATAAACACAACTATACCACAATAAACACTTTAAATAAATAAATAACTGCAATAATGATAAATAACTGTTAAATAATAAATAACTGTTGATGCTACTATTTTCTCAATTTACAGTAAAACTATGTTAAACAGTTAATTTATGAATAAAAATATCTAATTTACTTCTCAAATATGCTGCAAAAAATCCTCCTTGAGAAGAGATGTTTAGAAATGAGTTATTAGAGCAATTTCTGGAGCACTTCAACAGGTGTCTTCCGTGTGAGGGTGAGAGTGGGAAAAAGAGTTTTGGAGGGACATTCAAATGTCATTTGACTTAAAAACAGCACATCGTTGGCTACCTTAAGGCCTGCTCTTTTAATTCCCACAGTGCAATTTATTGTATTTTTTTTCTGAATAACAAGGAAATTAGTAGTACTCTGTACCAGCGTTAAGGGTCTCAAGTTGAATAATTTGGAGAAAACTGCAGGAAAAAATAATACAAACACATTGTTGCCTGTAATAACATTTGCCAGAAGTAAATGGTTCATCTTTATGTGCAAAAACTGCAACCTCAATGCAAAAGGTCTCCGCTGCAGGGGTGGCATTTATGTATGGCAGAGTATGGCAGTTCCTGGCATTCAGACAAAACAGGGGAAATAAACAGATCATGATGCTGTTCATTAGTTCTGTTGATTGAGTTGGCCCTTGGCAGAAATGTAAGCTTTGAAAAGCAAATTTAAACAGCCTAATGCCTTGTCCTAACCAGACACGATGCGATAAGATTTTCAGAGGCAAGCAATCTGTCTGCCCAAACCAGACTCGATCCGAGACGCAACAAAATCAATCAAAAGTCACAGCCAATCAGAAGAGCGTGTGGACAGGCTCTCTCGGCAAGCATGCATTCGCAACAAAATGGATAAGTACATTATCAAATTCCTAAATCTTACACAATTTTACCATGATTAAAAATACATACTGAGTGACTGAAACAATATTTAAGAAGATCTGAGGTGGGTTGCTTTCAGTGGGCTATGCTCATAAAGGTCACGAGAAAGTGACATTCAAACTCACATTAAATTCTTTTTACATTAAATAAAGCACATACAGCTCCTGAGATTATCATTGTCATACTTTGTGTTTGGTCAGCTGTAACGCTACAGTAATAGAAACTGTTACATAGGATCGCCACGAATCGCTGCTGATGTGTCTCATTTGGTTAGGACACAGTGCAGGCTTATAGGGCTGTTTCAGAATTTGCATTGATTTCGTATAGTTGTTAAGTCTGTGCATTATGATTGCATTCTTTTAGTATGGTGGATTCTTGTCCACATTTTGTTTAGATATAATATGATCACTTGGGAATGTTGTTGCAGGTTTTTATGAAATGCTGTGCAGTGTTGTGTGTATCAGAGTTGAGTAACTCTTTCAGAACTATTCTGAATATGAGAACGTTGCCTTTGGCAAACTCACCCGATGACATGAGGGTGCTCGGTGGTGAGGAGAGCAAGTGGTGGCTTGTCCCTCTCGATGAGCCAGACGGTGTAACGTCCACTCTGCCTGGGGTGCAAAAACACTGTGACATCCAGACCACAGGGCCGATGGGTGGCACGTAGCCAAGGGCTCAGAACCCATGGTCCCGTCAGAGCTGAGCCATTCACTGCGAGGAACCGCCCTGGGCAAACAAACAAAGAGAAAGATGTAATTATATCTGAGAGCAAGAGACTTCCAAACCTTTGTTTCAAGTTTCATAGTGTACAAAAGTTCATTGTGACACTTTTATTTCTTTTATAGTTTTTGAAAGTGACCTCAATGGCAGCAAAAGTGTTTTTCACTACAACATGAACACAGAAAGTACATTGTATACACATGCATATTACCAGGATATTGGCTGTGTATTAGTACTGATAAAGCGCATATTAATGCATGACCATATTCTAGATCCTACCCAATACCTAAACTTAAACGGTACAAAAGCTATATTACTAACGGAGTTAGAATTTAGCATTACTAAATTAGGAGTTTATTGAGGCACACGTCACAGTTAATTAATAGTGAGGAAATAGCTTTGCTAATGTGGTCTTGGAAAAAATCAATTGAAAAATGTTTGAGTTCATATTAAGGAATACAAGTTTAGACTTTAGTATGTTAATAATAATAATAATAATAATAATAATAATAATAATAATAATAATAATAATAATAATTTGTCCTATCCTTGATGCGATCGCAGGCAGCAACACAAACTTGATTCTGTTTTTGTGTGTGTGTGTGTCAATCATACAAACCGAAAAAAAAAAAAGATTTTTGAAAAAACTTTTTTGGAGGGGTACTTTGGGAAATGTTGCCATATGGCAGTGCTGTACCACAATGGAAAATGGTCAATCTATACAATTATGATTTTCTTTTCGATTTAAATGCACATTTCTTTTAGAAAGTCATAGATTTATATACTTGGGACTCATGGAAACCAAACATAAGTAGATCCTATCATTTAATTAATTAATTTAATTATTATTATTATTATTATTATTATTATTATTATTTTTTTTTTTACATATTTTTATATTAACATTGTAATGGCAGTATACAGTATTTATTGAACAAAAATGAATCCTTTTATTTTTCAAAAAAATAAAATAAAATAAAATAAAATAAAATAGTAGACACTTTGCTAAAGTGATTGTTTGGGACAAGTATTAGCTTAGACATTATTAAAAACATATTATTATTATTATTATTATTATTATTATTATTATTATTATTATTATATTATTATTATCTAAAGTATGTGTGTCAATACTGTGGCTTTTGCCCCATGCTGGTTTTACCCCATGTGTCTGGCCCTCCTACATTAATACATTAATACAATTTTTAAACAAAATAATCCACTTTTATGATTTATTTTCACATGGGGTATGAAACCTATGAGATGTGGGAAATGTCAGAATAAGGCTCCATTTGCTCTCCGTTTAATCTCAGGAGAAACAATTGAGATATTAAAAATATCTGGTTTTTGATTTATCTTTCCAGCGGCACTACCAAAGAACATTGTAGAGCAATCAGCGTCCATCTTGGTAACACCTGCAGACAGCTCATTTCTGTGCAACTAGTTCGAGTCTTCTTGAATGCAGAAAGACCAAAACTGTCATGCTTGAGTTGCAGCGCTAAATTTGACTGTAGTATTAAATCAACGACTCGTCAGATCTAGCATTCTGTCTGCTTTAAATCAGAGATAAAGTAGTGTGGTACAATTACATTTATTTGAATGAATTATAACATTTATTCATGCAACTTATGACAACCAGCCAATGAAATCTGATAAAACTGATGAATTTCTTCAGCTCAAATCAGGTTATTCAGGTTGCTCCATCAAGGATTTGGCAATAATGTGACTAGCTTTTAAAAAAAACTGAAATAGCAAGACTTCCTTTACTACAATATGCAATCTCTCCCATACATTTTTAAATAAGTGGCCTGTTTCCTTTTCATACCGTCTCTGTACACTTCTCAGAGAGTCGGCGGGAATCTGGATCGTATGAGTATGTGTTAAAGTGAAATTCGTAGATCCGTGGCCCAGGCAGCAGACACCGAGCCCATGTAGAGCCAAAATAGATGAGTGAGGGGAGGAAAATGACAACACACCAGAGGAAAACGAAATAAATAATGAAAGAGAGGAGAAAAATCAAAGCTCTGTCTGTGGGCTTTGATTTAGAGTCCTCCCTCTCAACAGCCTCATTCAGCTCTCTCAATCAGGAAATTTTCCACAGGGCCAGAGCACGGAGAAAAAAAAAAAAAAAAAAAAGAAGACAAAAGAGACCTTCTTTTGATAGAAAAGAAATGAAAACAGCATCAGTGAAAAAATGGAGGGAAAATGTCCCGGAATGTAGCATTTTCATTATTCACAGAGTTATCTGAATCCAGCAAGGAGCTGTTATAGCATCATATTTTTGGGATTTGGTTTGTTTTAGAGAAATCGAGAGGAATATCATCATCATTTATTTATGAAATCTGAACTTAAAATATTGCTTTAAATATTTAAAATTCAATACATTCCATATGTGTATTGTGAAAAATAATAAATATAAATCAACAGCAGGGATTTTATTTATTTATTTATTTTTGTTAACAATCCATATGTATAAAACAGTTGCATAATAACTTTCTTTTTCCTAAATCTGGTTTAAAAAATAATAATAATAACATTTTAATGCTTGGAGGAATTAAAGATGAAGGCTGAATGGCTTTCACAATCCCCAGATTGTTGAAGTTCTTTAGGCATACATTAAGCACGCTGTGCGCAGAGGTAAGGAGTAATAGACAGCACGTTTCTGTAACTGACGTACTTAAGGTTTTGATTTTTGTTAAAAAGTTTATTATTAAACTGACTTATTTGAACTGTGCCTTAAAATTCAATGAAACGTGTCAGGTTTAAATATGGTCGCAGCAGGGGTTGTGCTAACTTCTTCGCTGAGCGTGAACCAGCTGAGCGTGTAATTTGACTATACGCTTTCCTCAACTCTAGAATACCGCTTTATCCTCTTGCTGAAAGCGTTACAAAACCAAAACACTTGCTCTCACTGACACTGATTTCCCATGTCTGTCCCATGTTTTTTTAGCGTTGTGTGGTTTGAGTATGGATCACATTATGGCCAGCGGGTGTATATTTTGGCCAGAAGCTGTAGTTGATGAATAAACCTGAGCAGTAATTTTCTGAAAGTACAAACCTTAATTGCTAAAACATATTAAACACTGCTTATTTAAAATCATCAAAAACTCTCCAGCCAAAATAAAAGCACATGAAACATAGACATACATTTGCTGAATTGTGTGGTGTCAATGCGATTATTTTACCGCTGCCAATCATGTTGGAGCCCACACAATCAAACATGTTTGATATTTACAACGGTTGATCGGCCTGCCACTGACGTGATACCCATGATAGCCAATGAGAGCAAGCAAGCTTCACCAACAGCATACTTCTTTTCACTGTCCAAAACAAGCGATTCATGATTCAAAAATCCATATTTCTAAATCAATGCATATACTGCATTTTTCAAGATGACAACACTGACGTTCTATTCGGAGCTGTTCAGATCCTTGGACTGGGAATTATGCGTTTCTATGGAAATGCACTTCAATGCATTTAGGGGTGTGGTCCTGGTCAAGACAATCTCCTGAACTCCAAACTGAATGTCAGAATGGGAAAGAAAGGTGATTTAAGCAATTTTGAGCGTGGCATGGTTGTTGGTGCCAGACGGGCCGGTCTGAGTATTTCACAATCTGCTCAGTTACTGGGATTTTCACGCACAACCATTTCTAGGGTTTACAAAGAATGGTGTGAAAAGGGAAAAACATCCAGTATCACGGCAGTCCTGTGGTAAAAATGCCTTGTTGATGCTAGAGGTCAGAGGAGAATGGGCCGACTGATTCAAGCTGATAGAAGAGCAACTTTGACTGAAATAACCACTCGTTACAACCGAGGTATGCAGCAAAGCATTTGTGAAGCCACAACATGCAGAACCTTGAGGCGGATGGGCTACAACAGCAGAAGACCCCACCGGGTACTGCTCATCTCCACTACAAATAGGAAAAAGAGACTACAATTTGCACAAGCTCACCAAAATTGGACCGTTGAAGACTGGAAAAATGTTGCCTGGTCTGATGAGTCTCGATTTCTGTTGAGACATTCAGATGGTAGAGTCGAATTTGGCATAAACAGAATGAGAACATGGATCCATCATGCCTTGTTACCACTGTGCAGGCTGGTGGTGGTGGTGTAATGGTGTGGGGGATGTTTTCTTGGCACACTTTAGGCCCCTTAGTGCCAATTGGGCATCGTTTAAATGCCACGGACTACCCGAGCATTGTTTCTGACCATGTCCATCCCTTTATGACCACCATGTACCCATTCTCTGATGGCTACTTCCAGCAGGATAATGCCCCATGTCACAAAGCTTGAATCATTTCAAATTGGTTTCTTGAACATGACAATGAGTTCACTGTACTAAAATGGCCCCCACAGTCACCAGATCTCAACCCAATAGAGCATCTTTGGGATGTGGTGGAACGGGAGCTTCGTGCCCTGGATGTGCATCTCACAAATCTCCGTCAACTGCAAGATGCTATCCTATCAATGTGGGCCAACATTTCTAAAGAATGCTTTCAGCAACTTGTTGAATCAATGCCACATAGAATTAAGGCAGTTCTGAAGGCGAAAGGGGGTCAAACACAGTATTAGTATGGTGTTCTTAATAATCCTTTAGGTGAGTGTACATTGCCAGGACTTGTAATCGATGGACTGAGAAAACTTAAATATTATTATTTTTATATATATTTTTTGTATACAGATAATATTATTGCGAACAATAAAATAGCAGGATGTGCAGCTGTGTTTCCCATGAGGGATGGAAGATAATGATTAATAAAATCCATTATAAGGCTTTGTCTTCATACATTTACACTTGCAATCATCTTGAAAATATTCAATAAAACAGTAAGCACATGTTCAATGGGTTCTGTGGTGAACTCTGGGAATTTCTCAGTTGTAGATGTTTCAGTTCAGTGGAACGAGGGACTACAGAACTAGGGAGCTGATTGAAGACACACTATAAGTCTAAACGGTTCATAGTGTAAAAGCTTTCGGGGATTCTTTAATTTTTCAATTATAGTGTGACTCTTAATATATTGCTTGCCAAGAAACTTGCAAAATGTGATATGTATTGCTTGAGAACTGATAATTAAATGCTTATATGAAAAATGCTGTGGTCATTAGCTAAAAATACATGGATGCTCAATGAAGTTCTTTATTTCCACAGGGATTTTCTTTGGGACTTGATGGCTTGGCTCGCACACCCGCAGCGGTGAATCAGTCTCAGTTCAGTGCACACATCTGGAGTATGGAGGGCATGTGATGCAGTTGAATGCTTTTCGATTTTTTTTTTTTTTTTAAACGTGCATTCATGGCTGCCTTGCAAATCAAAATAACTTCAGTAAAAGACAGCAGTGAAGTGACATGTAGCTATGATTTATTAGGTAAAGACAAACACCAATTTAAAATCACTTATTGGCATACATTACATATACACGTATTAATGTATATGCATTTATTACACGCATAAATTAATAAATGCATATTACAAATGTTCAGCAAATTGCAGGTCGAGAGCAATCCTGATAATATTGCAGATCATGCTCTAAAGATAAATTGTGCCATATGTTGTCATGATTTATTGAAGTGTGTTCAAATTATTGTAACTTTTGTATTTATTTATAGCTATTGAGTTAATTTCTTCTTTGTAAACTCAAGAACAAATCCATTTAAATTGCACATAATAAATGACAAGACTGAGACTTGTACAATTTACAGATGCTTTGTACTACTTACATAATAGTATCTCTATGGTACGTTTCCCAAAAGCACTAAGTACAACTTTCATGTTACAAATGTTCTACTTAGTGATTTGGGAAACCCTGCTGACATATTTTAACCAGTAACTCGTTTAAACCCACAAAAGTGGTACAAACACAGAGCATGTAGTGCTCTACATTTACTTTTCCCTAACTTCTGGGAGGTTAACCAAATTAAGTGCAAGAAGTGAGAAACGTATGAAATTCAAAGAGGGGGATGAAGCGAAAGACTGCCACTGTAAAAAAACAGCATGGTCAAAGCCCATGACCCCGTCCCATTTGCATGATTCAAAATACGCTCAAGACGATCCACCACCCAGCACATTTTTCTGCAACCCGCACACACTTTCAGCTACTCTGGGTTAACATAAAACAGCTCTAAAACGGAGGAGGACAGCCCGTTTGTATCTGAGAAAAAAAAAAAAAGAATAAACATTCCTATATATGAAATGGAAAAAGGAATGCAAAGTGTTTGCAAAAGCTGTCCACTTTGAGTTGAGCACTTAAGTTCAAATGATCATGGTTATAGAACCTGGTCTGCAACTATACTTTTCAACACACTTGAATGCGTCTTAGTGACAAATTCATATTCATCACAGGTTAGATACTAAATGGTTTAGAGCTATTGCTCTTGACAGCATCACAAACAGAACGAGCTTCTTAAGTGTTGGCTACACAGCAGGATGAAAACATGTTTAGAAACTTCAACAACAGAGAAGATTTAGGGGAGAGCGGGGCACAACCTAACGCTTTTTGACTTTCTCAGTTTGTGTAAATCCACTTGGGGTTCAGATTATTTATTTATTTTTTCCCCACATTAATTTCCCACATGTCTAGTACAATTTTGTGGTTTTGTTTCATTAATACAGTATACATCCTTCTTGATTTACCCCGAAAGAATGGAAGTGAAATGTGACAACATGCCCCATAGGTGGGGTACACTGTAACATCACCAAATGACAGCTTAAAATGTTATTTGATACAATACAAAATAAAAAAATAAATAATTTTTTAATCATTAAAAATACTAAATTTTTGAGTTTGACAACAAACACATTGCTAAATATAGCAGAGTTCAAAACATAATAATAATGATTAATTTCTGAACATTGACTCTCAGTCATTATTCACCTTTTTCTCATGGTTTCTCAAAAGAATTGATAAAAGTATAGAATATAATAGCAGTTTTAATAGGGGCACAATGTAACGCAGTATTACAACACACCCCACCTGAGCAACTGGGATTTAAACCGCGGCTCGTGTCTTCTGCTGTTAGATCAGCACTAAAGAACCATCTCAACTGTTAAATAACAGATAGAAGATCACAATAATATCATTATTTTAAATAAACACAAAAAAACAGAGATTCTTCAGTAAGAAATGTACTTTTGCTATGGTTAAATAAATGTTCAGTGATATCGTCGAAAGATTTTTTATTTTGGTGTATTTTTTCTCTAAATAGTGATGATATGGCAACTGGTAAATACACTAAGTTTTGTCATCCTGGCATGTGTGGAAAGTTTTAAACCATGTGTGTTACAACTAACCCCGCGTTAGGTTGTGCCCCACGCTCCCCTACTCCAGCTTTCTTCAAGAAAATCCTGGAGAACAGCAGGTAAAGCAGTAAACTATTTTAACGTCCTTACCCTTTTACAAAAGACATGTTTTTCTCTTTATTTTTACTTTCAGAACTTTCAAAGAACTAAACTGCTGACATTTGCTTACTGTATTATATTATATATATATATATATATATATATATATATATATATATATATATATATATATATATATATATATATATATATATATATATATATATATATATATATATATATATATATATATATACACACACACACACTCACCTAAAGGATTATTAGGAACACCATACTAATACTGTGTTTGACCCCCTTTCACCTTCAGAACTGCCTTAATTCTACGTGGCACTGATTCAACAAGGTGCTGAAAGCATTCTTTAGAAATGTTGGCCCACATTGATAGGATAGCATCTTGCAGTTGATGGAGATTTGTGGGATGCACATCCAGGGCACGAAGCTCCTGTTCCACCACATCCCAAAGATGCTCTATTGGGTTGAGATCTGGTGACTGTGGGGGCCATTTTAGTACAGTGAACTCATTGTCATGTTCAAGAAACCAATTTGAAATGATTCGAGCTTTGTGACATGGTGTATTATCCTGCTGGAAGTAGCCATCAGAGAATGGGTACATGGTGGTCATAAAGGGATGGACATGGTCAGAAACAATGCTCAGGTAGGCCGTGGCATTTAAACGATGCCCAATTGGCACTAAGGGGCCTAAAGTGTGCCAAGAAAACATCCCCCACACCATTACACCACCACCACCAGCCTGCACAGTGGTAATAAGGCATGATGGATCCATGTTCTCATTCTGTTTACGCCAAATTCTGACTCTACCATCTGAATGTCTCAACAGAAATCGAGACTCATCAGACCAGGCAACATTTTTCCAGTCTTCAACAGTCCAATTTTGGGGAGCTTGTGCAAATTGTAGCCTCTTTTTCCTATTTGTAGTGGAGATGAGTGGTACCCGGTGGGGTCTTCTGCTGTTGTAGCCCATCCACCTCAAGGTTGTGCGTGTTGTGGCTTCACAAATGCTTTGCTGCATACCTCGGTTGTAACGAGTGGTTATTTCAGTCAAAATTGCTCTTCTATCAGTTTGAATCAGTCGGCCCATTCTCCTCTGACCTCTAGCATCAACAAGGCATTTTCGCCCACAGGACTGCCGCATACTGGATGTTTTTCCCTTTTCACACCATTCTTTGTAAACCCTAGAAATGGTTGTGCGTGAAAATCCCAGTAACTGAGCAGATTGTGAAATACTCAGACCGGCCCGTCTGGCACCAACAACCATGCCACGCTCAAAATTGCTTAAATCACCTTTCTTTCCCATTCTGACATTCAGTTTGGAGTTCAGGAGATTGTCTTCACAGGACCACACCCCTAAATGCATTGAAGCAACTGCCATGTGATTGGTTGATTAGATAATTCCATTAATAAGAAATTGAACAGGTGTTCCTAATAATCCTTTAGGTTAGTGTATATATATATATATAATTTTTCACCTCTAGAGGTCACTTATTCAAACAAAGGCGTAGCTTGGTGACTCCTTGATTTCGCGGAGCTTTTATTCTGCCGCAGACGAGCGCTTCCACGCTTTCCGCTCATGCATATGTGGGCTAACGCAGCGCTGTTTTATCATATTAGACACATTATTTGAGTGTGTTGAAAGTTATGTTATAATGCTACTGTGTGCATTCGCTCGACGACTACGAGACACACACTGCAGTGAGCTAGATCGATATCAGGCAAGGTAAAACATGGTACTCGCGGTAAAACAAGAAAACGAGATTTAAACAATAAGACTAACTGTGTTGTGCTATATAACAGTCATTTTCTGTCTATGAATGTATCCAAACAGCTGCTCACCTGTCTAATAAAACACATCATATATTAAAGTGTCTTTGGTGTTTCCATGGCTTCTAAAAAATTAAACGGAAATCGAGGGTAACGCAGGTATGATGTCACTGACAGGTGACCGTGTCCTGATCAAAATCGCTTATTTCTTTGGATTTAAACATTTGGGATAATGTAAGTACACAAGTCAACAAAATATATAACATTGTTCTAGTGGTTTTTGGATATTTTAATCCAAAAACATACATAGGCCTGTCACAATAACTACTTTTTGTTTTGCGATATATCGTCCCTGAAATAATTGCGATAAACGATATTATTGTCATTTTAAGACTATTTTATACCACTGAATATATAATCCTAATATAACAGCATAATAATGCAAGTAGACCCACACACATTCAATTGACAACCATTTAATTCTTTAGATCATTAAATGATCTAAAGTAGTGACTTGACACTCAAATGGCGCCACTGTGTTTGGTCGCCGTTCAGGTCGCTCCGCGAAGACTGTGCTTTTATTTACTATTTTACTTTCTTTTACTCTCAGTTTTTACAAACTTATCATCTGCATTGATCTACTACGACAGCAAAACTCTTTTGGACATTGGTTACCTCTACACTGGACTGTTTCAGGACACTTTCGCCGATCCTCTGTGGCCATCTGAGATTCTTCGCAACGCCGAGTTGAACAATGGCCAGAGCCAGCGGCGTAGAACAAAGAAACACCGTGGGAAACGTGCTGGTATCCGTAACAGACTGAGGAAAAGGGCATTCAGACCTCCTCTCCCGAGCATTCTTCTAGCAAATGTTCAATCCTTGGATAATAAGATGGACGATCTTAGAGCCAGGATAAGTTTTCAACGGGACATGAGAGACTGTAATGTCTATTGTTTGTCTGAAACATGGCTCACGCCCGCGGTCCCGGACACAGCTGTGACGCCGTCGGAGAACTTCTCTGTTTTTCGGATGGACAGAACAGCCGAGGCCGGTAAATCCAAAGGCGGTGGAGTGTGTTTCATGATCAACAAGAAATGGTGCGATCCCAGGAACATCACCATTCTCTCGCGGTCCTGCTCACCTCATCTGGAACATTTAACAATCATCTGCCGCCCATTCTATCTGCCGAGGGAGTTTTCTGCGGTTGTCGCGACCGCCATTTACATTCCACCGCAGGCAGACACAGCGCTGGCTTTATCTGGCCTTCATGATGTTGCCAGCGGCGTCATAAACCAACATCCCGACGCGGCATTCATTGTCGCGGGCGATTTTAACAAAGCAAACCTAAAGAAAGTCCTGCCAAACTTTCATCAGCACGTCTCCTGCCCCACACGAGGAGCAAACACACTGGATCACTGCTACTCTCCGTTTAAGAACGCCTATAAAGCGCGGTCACTTCCAGCGTTTGGCAAATCGGATCATGCCGCCATTTTCCTCACTCCCGAATACAAACAAAAGCTCCTCCAGGAACCCCCGGTGAGGCGGGAAGTTAAGCGTTGGTCACCCCACTCAGAGACCGAGCTACAGGCAGCTCTGGGCGATGTGGATTGGGACATGTTCCGAGCGAGTTCAGCTGACGTAAGCGAGTTCACAGACGTGGCGCTTTGCTTCATCAACACGCTTACAGAGCAAGCCACGCAAACAATAACAATAACGTCCTTCTCAAATCAGAAACCGTGGGTGGACAATTCAATCCGCGCGGCAGTGAACGCACGCACTGCTGCTTACAACGCCGGTCTCCATTCAGGGAACATGACTGAATACAGATCGCTTTGACTGTAACCGCGGCAACGCGACTCCGCCAAGTGGCGCGTCAGAGGGAATTACTCAGAGCAGCAACAATCACGTGATCTCTGTCTCGGAGGATGAAGTTCGGAGAGCACTCAAGCGTGTGGACGTTAGGAAAGCTGCCGGGCCGGATGGTATTTCAGGTCGTGTTCTGCGGTCCTGTGCTGATCAGCTCACCGGGTTGTTTACATCTATCTTTAATGAGTCCCTCGCTACATCTGTGGTCCCCACCTCCTTCAAAAAATCCACCATCATCCCTGTCCCTAAGAACAGTAAACCCTCTTGCCTAAATGACTATCGTCCAGTGGCTCTCACGTCTATAGTCATGAAGGTCTTTGAGAGACTCATTAAAAACACCATTTGCGCCTTCATTCCTGACACTTTGGACCCTCTTCAGTTTGCCTATCGTCCCAATAGATCGACTGAAGATGCCATCTCTCATGTCCTCCACTCCTCCCTCACTCACATCGACAGCAAAAGTGGGAACTACGTAAGACTGCTATTTATTGACTATAGCTCAGCCTTTAACACCATAGTTCCCACCAAGCTAACCTCCAAACTCCTGGATCTCGGCCTGAATCCTTCTCTCTGCCACTGGATTGAGGACTTCCTCACTGGCAGGCCTCAGGTGGTGAGAGTAGGCCAGTCCACCTCCACCTCCATCACCCTGAGTGTGGGAGCTCCACAGGGCTGTGTCCTGAGCCCCCTGCTCTACTCTCTCTACACGCATGACTGTTTGTCCACACACAGCTCCACCTCTATCATCAAATTTGCTGATGATACTGTTGTCCTGGGCCTCATTTCCAACAACAATGAGACGGCATACTTGGACGAGGTGGAGCATCTAACATCATGGTGCCAGGACAACTGTCTCTCTCTGAATGTTGGCAAGACCAAAGAAATGATTGTGGACTTCAGGAAGAGACAGCGACGGACATACTCCCCCCTCATGATCAGCGGGTCACCAGTAGAGAGAGTGAGCAGCTTCAAGTACCTGGGAGTAAACATCTCCGAGGACCTGACCTGGACTGCTCACATTCAGACACAGGTGAAAAAAGCCAGGCAAAGACTGTACCACCTGCGCCAGCTGAGGAAATTCAGGGTTTCACCAGCTATCCTGAAAACTTTCTATTTAGGGGCGATAGAAAGTGTTTTAACTCAGTGCATCACAGCGTGGTATGGGAACAGCACCAGTCATGACCGCAAAGCCCTGCAAAGAGTAGTGCGCTTATCCGGCGTATCTCAGGGTCAGCTCTCCGTCTCTGCAGGACGTCTACACCAAACGCTGCAAAGGTAGAGCTACCAAGATCATCAAGGACTCTAATCACCCTGCAAACCCT
Organism: Paracanthobrama guichenoti; assembly: GCA_018749465.1. Taxonomy (NCBI): domain Eukaryota; kingdom Metazoa; phylum Chordata; class Actinopteri; order Cypriniformes; family Gobionidae; genus Paracanthobrama; species Paracanthobrama guichenoti. The sequence continues at coordinate 40,083,215 of CM031959.1, read as the reverse complement.
CATTTCACGCTGCTACCATCTGGTAAGCGCTTCCGAAGCCTGATGGCCAAAACTGAGAGACTCAGGAGGAGCTTCTTCCCCAGGCCATCAGACTCCTGAACTTAACATCACGTGACTTCACGTCAGGATAAACATCGATACACTGACATTGCACTGCACTTTCTGTTCTCGTTGTTACTGTGTAACAACCTGTTATAAACCTGTTTGCACATTATACTCTTATACATTTGTTAATCACATATTTATAAGTCTACAGTTTACTCACTGCAAAGTCTACTTCAATTATTTTATTCCACTTTATCCTTATTTGTTACCTTTTTTTCTCTTGACTTGATTATTTATAATTCTACAGATATAGACACATATATATATATATATATATATATATATATATATATATATATATATATATATATATATATATATATATATATATATATATATATATATATATATATATATATATATATATATATATAGTACTTTTTTTTATATCCTATTTCTATTATAATTTCTTCCTTGTGTTTTTAACTGTGAATTTGCACTGTCCATGGAGCGGACCTGTTTACATTTCACTGCCGGTTGTATATTCTGTATATAACTGTGTATGTGACAAATAAAACTCTTGAATCTTGAATCATGGAAATTAAGGGTAAAAAATATATTATCCTAAATAAAAAAAATTAAAAAATTGAATAAATAGTAAATAAACATTTTCCCTTGTGAAACGGCTTTAACACTCGTCATTCTGCGTTGACATTTATATGTACACCGGAACAGGGGACTGCGGCTTTAAAATTGAGTCCAAACTGTCAGTAGTTGTCAGGAAAACACTATAACGCCTCAAATGGCGCCGCCTGTCGATAACCGCTCTGTGTATGAAGGAACTGCCCGAGAACCACTTTCGCCTCCGTCACGGAAAACATACAAGATGACAGCACAATCGAGTAAAATGTTGGTGACATTCATTGTCCTGGACATACATATTGTGCCTTTAAACTGTGCCAAAATTATGCATTTTTAATTAATTCATTCATTCATGTATGAGAACCTGGAAATGTCAGGTAGTTTTAGAACTGGAACAATCATGAAAAGTGCAAAAGCTTTCTAATGGTGTATTTATTCATCTGAATCATTCATCTTCATTTTCAAAGGCATTCATCACTGTCTTTGGAGCCTTCCAAACAAATCTGTCTTCTTGAAAAATGTAAAACAATACTTGCGACTTATGTAGCTGGCAATGTATGCATCTTTTGGAAGGCTGTAAATGGAGAAAGACTGTTTATTTCCCCATATGTGTAGTTACAGCAAGGAATCAGGGGATCTAACCAGCCAAGCTTTTGAACTAAACTGCCTGAAAAAAAAAAAAAAAAAAAAAGACAACGACATCGCTTTTATACAAACAAAGCAGGCTATGCAAATGTGGTGGACAGCAATTGGCAGGACTCAAGACTGCAGTCAGCAAAAATAAACATGATGTAACAAATAAATCAATGCAAGATCAAATGACATAGGTTTCTAAAGATCTCATCATCCAAGCAGTAAATGAACATGACTGGTGAAAGGCAACGCATCTGCTGTTGCTCATTAGGCTAATAAGACAACACAGTGCTTTCTCTGCAACACGAGCACCTGTTTGTTTGATTCATTCTTTCTTTTCTTTGTTTTCACATGTCCTCAACTGACAGCAGGAACTTTGATCTGCACTCAGCTCAGTGATACCACGAAAAAAAAGGCCACACTGAGAAGAACAAAGTAAAGCATAGATGTTACACTGGCCAGCTCCAAAAATGCTTTTTGTTGAAATATGTCAAGACTACACACTCTCATGTATCGTCTCTTTCAGATCCACGAGTTGGACTCACTTTATAATATGTCTTTTTAAATAAACAGTGTTTTGTTTAGAACTCGTGTTACATAGTGTATAGCAACTGTTGTATTTAATTTTCTTCTGGTTTGTTTGTGTCAATTAGAGAGGCAATTCACTACTTCAATAAAACTTGGAGGCAGTAGAATTTTTTTTTTTCTTTTTAAATCAGTGCTACATTACTAGAGACAACAGAGAAAAGGGGTTGCGGTCTTCCATTTCACCAAATATGTAGAAAAACTTCAACACCCATAATGCACTGGGCATGTTGCCGCCTAAGGCCACTCCCACCAATCTGCTCCTATTGGCTTGATCAGAGTCAAATACTGCTTTGCTTGAGTAGGAAATACTTCATAGAAAACTTTTAGTCATAACAAGGTCAATTTGTATTGTTCCCGGGTGCAAGAATTCAAAGAGTGAACTTTTAGTAAGTGTGAGAAACTTTTTGTTTCTGGTGAAGGATCCAGCTCATTGTAGGTAGCGAATAAAGGCTGCAAAGAATCGTAAATATGAAGAGAATACTGCAACGGAAAATCTGATAAGCCTCCGTGTTTGTATTCAACATTTCAAACTAATGACCATAAACCGCGTTTTAGGCCAAATGGAGGGGGAAAATGAAAGGAACTGCTATTCCTTCAGTTCTGCCCATCCCTCCCGAGGTAAGAAAGCTGTTGCCATAGAGTTCCGTTTTTACCATAATGCTGTTTAAAGAGTAAAAGTATGATACAATTTTCAGAGATAAAGCTACTCTTACAATAACTGTTCTGTTAATAACCCTCTACCAATCAGACTGTCTATGGGTGGGGATACAATAATGCGGAAGTACAGTGGAAGTAGTTTTCACAAAAGCCCTGGAGCTGTCAAAAGTCCTTTTGCTGACAAATAAAAGTAAATTTCTCAGTCCAGGTACCACAGAGAACGAGTGAGCATTGCTCCTTTACATACATTGTAACAATACAAAAAGTGTAAGTTTGCAGATTTTCAACCCGCTAAGTTCCATATCAAATTTTAAAGTCCTCCTATAGTCAGTAGTTTTATCCCTTAAAATTCATCAACAAAATTACATATTTAAAGTTTTTTCCTGTGATTTTTTTTCTTCATGATTTAAAATATCTTGACTGTTACTCTACACCCTTGCTTCATTTAGTATACGCAGATTCATGAATATGCAAATGACCCCCGCCTCCACTCACTCACATCAGCTCAGAGATCCACTCCGTCAACTTTTACTCCAGTTACTGTAGTAAATGCTGTACAAAGGAATCACTCTTTACAACGTCGGACACATAACGGTAATTAATATGATTAGCCTTTTGCTTCGAACTGTTAATAATACATTTTTACACAAACCATGTTCCCATGCGCCATCTCAGTCTGCTTTATAACAATCATCATCCTTAGAAACGCTTTGAACATCATATAAAGTCTGTGGAGAAAGGCATATAGTTCATCATAACTTCACAGTATACATCATATACTTAATTCACCCGCTATATTGCTAAATATACTGGGATAACCTGACTTCTCTTGAGACTCCCCTGCTTTGCAGCATAAGAAACTTAAGAATCACCGGCAATTTCAAGCCGCATTTTTGAGGTTTTGAGGTCTTTGGTTTAATGCAGTTTTCAGGAGAAAATGCTTGCAAGCAATGGTGTTGACTTGTGAATTTGCACATGGTTTGTCTTAAAGCATATTAAAACCACCACATAGACAAACAACATTAAAAACTTGATTTTCACCACAGGGTCTTTAAAAATACATAGAGACATATAAAAGTGCCTTTCATTTATAAAGTATTTATTTCTCGAGATTACTTATTAAATTATATCACGCAAACAATTATATTAATATAAGAAGATGTAAAAACAGCACCAAAAGTGATTTGTACAAAGTGTTTTCTTATGAGGGGAAAAAGATTTTTGCTTTTGTTGCTTTTGTTGTTCAGATCTCTAGAATACCAAAGACATATTCATTTCTAAAAATCAAAAGACAGCTACTGTTGAGGGATATTGCCGCTTGATGCATTTCAGTCTTTACCACATCAAAGACAAGGTCTCAAATTCAATTAGCTGTATTAATACATTCTGTCATTAGATGATTGTGAAAAAAACTGAAAAAACAAAAAAATATTCATAAGTCCAATGCCAATCTGTTACCATTGTTTACATCAGACATAAATACAATTATTCTTTGGGGAATTTTTAATATAGCACTTGTTTAATGTCCACAGCAACGTTGTGACTGCATCACAATAATCAATTTGAATATTTGAAGCCCATATGAACGCACATCACATCCCACTAGGAAATGATTGACGGCGACCAGAACTGTTTTCAATGATGTGATGTTTCACAGCAGGACTACCCAGAATCCACAGCAACACTGCTGATCAATGAAGAAGCTTTTATTTATTTATTTGATGAACCCAGTCTCCCTGCACTTTTCTGTCTCCCTCAAAACAAAAACACACATTAGCACACATAAACTAACTTATCAGGCATCTGGCAAGTAAATATAGTGAAGTAATATCGTGAGCTTCAAAGATTCATCACCACAGAAATGCATCCTTGTGAACTCAATTCAAATTACATTTGAAACCAGACCACATGCAGGTTCAACACAATTAAAGTCTTAATAGTTAATTGCCTTCAAGTTAATATGCTATTCTACACTCACCTAAAGGATTATTAGGAACACCATTCTAATACTGTGTTTGACCCCCTTTCGCCTTCAGAACTGCCTTAATTCTATGTGGCATTGATTCATCAAGGTGCTGAAAGCATCCTTTAGAAATGTTGGCCCATATTGATAGGATAGCATCTTGCAGTTGATGGAGATTTGTGGGATGCACATCCAGGGCATGAAGCTCCCGTTCCACCGCATCCCAAAGATGCTCTATTGGGTTGAGATCTGGTGACTGTGGGGGCCATTTTAGTACAGTGAACTCATTGTCATGTTCAAGAAACCAATTTGAAATGATTTGAGCTTTGTGACATGGTGCATTATCCTGCTGGAAGTAGCCATCAAAGAATGGGTACATGGTGGTCATAAAGGGATGGACATGGTCAGAAACAATGCTCAGGTAGGCCGTGGCATTTAAACGATGCCCAATTGGCACTAAGGGGCCTAAAGTGTGCCAAGAAAACATCCCCCACATCATTACACCACCACCACCAGCCTGCACAGTGGTAACAAGGCATGATGGATCCATGTTCTCATTCTGTTTATGCCAAATTCTGACTCTACCATCTGAATGTCTCAACAGAAATCAAGACTCAGACCAGGCAACATTTGTCCAGTCTTCAACTGTCCAATTTTGGTGAGCTCGTGCAAATTGTAGCCTCTTTTTCCTATTTGTAGTGGGGATGAGTGGTACCCGGTGGGGTCTTCTGCTGTTGTAGCCCATCTGCCTCAAGGTTGTGCGTGTTGTGGCTTCACAAATGCTTTGCTGCATACCTCGGTTGTAACGAGTGGTTATTTCAGTCAAATTTGCTCTTCTATCAGCTTGAATCAGTTGGCCCATTCTCCTCTGACCTCTAGCATCAGCAAGGCATTTTCGCCCATTTGACTGCCGCATACTGGATGTTTTCCCTTTTCACACCATTCTTTGTAAACCCTAGAAATGGCTGTGCGTGAAAATCCCAGTAACTGAGCAGATTGTGAAATACTCAGACCGGCCCGTCTGGCACCAACAACCATGCCACGCTCAAAATTGCTTAAATCACCTTTCTTTCCCATTCTGACATTCAGTTTAGAGTTCAGGAGATTGTCTTGACCAGGACCACACCCACACCCCTAAATGCATTGAAGCAACTGCCATGTGATTGGTTGATTAGATAATTGCATTAATGAGAAATTGAACAGGTGTTCCTAATAATCCTTTAGGTGAGTGTAGTTTCTGAGGGTAAGCGTTACGTCTGCCAGCTGGAGTGCCTATGATAGCCAGCAGATGGCACTCCCCCAGCCTCCTTTACCGCTTCATGAACTGCATTTCCCATAACCCATTGCCTGACCTCATCATGTCTTGATTTCTGCCACCTGTGTTCGATTATCTCGTTTATGTTTGAATTAGCCCTGTGTGTTCTGTCAGTCTTGGCGAAGTCTTGCTAGTGTTATGCCCAGTACACATTGTATAATTATTTTGGGCTGTCCCAGACAAATGATGACCAATCATGGCGATTTCATGGTGGTAATGGCTCCTAAACAGTGGTCCTATGTCACACAGTGAGAGAGGTTCAAAGACGGACATTGTTACGGTCTTGTGACCAAAGACAACCTGTGATAATTTTCTGACAGTGTCAGAAATGTAGCATGATCATCTCACAGTGTGTTTGCTGCTACGACCTACGTCTACTGACTAGCCAATAAAAATGCAATATGAAATAGCTTATTGATCATGGCATGCTGCTAAACCTACTTACACCAAGTGCTATTTGCAAATTTGGCATGTCAAGTTGGCCTCTTTTCCCTATCCATGACCACATCCATATTGTCCTCTTCCACTTCCTCCTCTTTTTTTTTTTCAGCACACATAAAAACCACAGTTGCCAGTAGTCGTTTTATTCTTCTATACAAACTTGCGTTCTAGCCTACGATTTAACAGGTGTCATCATCATACAGTCTACATACATGTTGTACCCAAGTTTATTAGATGTCTCATAGTGTGATTTGTAATGATCATAGGATTGCTGAAATCACACTGTCTGTAGCAGGCATTACACTGCATTTCGGGGACATTTCCTCTGGTTTCCTCATAGTCTTGTTCTTCTGCCTGTCTCCCTGGATTACCCTTTTGCCTGTGCCTTGGACCTTTTGGTAACACTTTATTTTGAGGGTCTCTTTTGAACATCCCAGGGTTTCTGCAGGTTTTATGAAGGTAAATTTAAGACTTTTTAAAGACCTTTTTAAGACCAAGTTAAGAATATTTAAGGAATAAACTGTGAACACAATACATAAATATGTTCTCTAAATGTAAATGTCTAGGGAGAAACACAATGAGTTGTATTAGCAACACTACACAGAGTTTGAAAATACAACTTTCAACAGATATCCATTACTTTTTAAATAATTTTACTCAATTTTGCTCAATATTTTATTTTACATTAGCATCTCAAGTAAATATCCTGATAAAAAAAAAAAAATACAGAGGAAAATATGAATTTTTTGCCATGCATGCAACACTGAATGCAATTTAAGACTTTCTGCTCTGATTCAAGACCTTTTTAAGGCCTTAATTTGTGTAAGGGGAATTAAGACTTTTTAAGACTTTTTTAAGACCTGCTGAAACCTTGACATTCTGTTGACTATAAGTAACTTTGCAACTACATGTCAACTAACTTTCATCAGAGTATTAGTAGACTCTCTGCTTAATATCTGCTAACACTTTATTTTGATGCTCCCCAACAGACATTCTACTGACTATAAGTAACTTTACAAAGTAACTTTCCTGATCTGTCCTTCAATCCGTGCAGACGTGTTTTTCTCTCTGCTCCCGCTGTGCTCTTGCGCTGTTTTGTTTTGTCTAGTGTTTCGTCTCTTCTCTTTCTCTCTGACTGCTGCTTTGCTGGACTCCTGAAAATACTGAAATGGAATTGATTAACTGGTCAATCAGCGCGATCGACAAGATTTTCTCACAAAGGAAGGGTGCCCCGGGAGAACCCACCTGCCCGGACGGGACCTTTGCAGGGTACGTGAGGGACGCATGGAACAACTGGCAAGTCCTGTGCCTGGAGGCTCTGTCCGTGGAGGATGCGAAGATTTATACATGATTGGATTATTGATGGCGGGGTTCCTATTCTTTTGGCTTTGGGATTGCCCTGACCTATCGGAAGATTGGTAAGACAGCTGCAAGCAAATTCACCCATCCGCTGTCTGTGGAAATTAAAGAATGCTTCGGGGTTGTGTGTGACCGTTTGAAGGAATTAGATCAGAAAGTGATAGGAATTGAGGAACTGAACCGTAACAACGCAGTCCGGACTGCGGATACGCAGGGTAGAGTGGGCTCTATCGGGGGTCAGATCGGTGAACTTTTACGGACTGTAACCGGTCTGGCCATGAGGCTGGACGTAATGTCTAGGGAAACTGCACAGACCGGACGCGAATGCTGAGGACCAGATCTGATTGATTGATTATGATCCGGACAAATTACCGAAGGTCATCAAATGGATTAAAAAATAATAAATTGTATTTGCCTGACCTAATCCTCACTTGGTCCCTATCTCTCGGTTGGGAGTGCAGCCGGGCAGCTGTCTTATCTCCCTTCAAGGACAAACCATAGAACTGAACTCGAAAACATCTGAAGTTATGGCTAACATTCTCACAGACTCACTCGCACCATACACAATACCTAACCTGATCCCACTACAACCGTCTGCCTGTCTTTATCTATCTCTTCCCCCAGTCCATACAAAAAATCCCATCACGTGACCACGTGTACTGTGTCATGTTTATGTTTTGTTGTGTTTTGTTGTGTTTGCTATGTAATGCTTGCTAAACTGCATTCTTGTATTTCTGGAGAGCGTGTGGCGGCGCCTGACTAATCGGCTGCGGCCCGGAGGCTTGCTCCAAACTCATTTCGTTACACTGTACTTGTACATGTGTAATGACAAATAAAATATTCAATTCAATTCAATTCAATTCAAAGTATGTTAATTTAACCCTAACCCTACCAGTCTACTAATATTCTACTAACTCTATGAATGAGAGCTAGTAGACATGTAGATGCATCAAAATAAATTGAAACCGACCTTTTATTATTATCCGGATTGATTACCCTGTGATTTTGACTTTATGCATGTTATATGGATTATAATTATGGATTACACTCAATAATGCTTGAGCTTGGATCTCCTAGTCGTGTCTTTGAGCAGTACATGTTACAGTATGTGTGGGCAAACAGTCACACTGTTATCAAGTCACAGTTACCCTCACAAATAGAACAGTATTAAGAGTTATATAATTTTAATTGGCTGCTTACTGCATTTTAGCTCTGTGTAAGTTTTTTTAGCAAAAGATACATGCAAATTATGATAAACATGATGCATCTGACAGTGTTATTGATTAACACTCCTGATTAACAGTAATTATTTAACTTTTTAATAGTTGATTATTAATAATCGTTCTTCTACAATTTCTAAGAAAAAGCTCTTTGTGATTTCCATTTTCATATCTTTCTTACCATGCACAAAAATAAAGGTTCTTTATTGACATCTACAGTATGGTTCCATGAAGGACCTGTAACATCCGTGGAACGTTTACATTGCACAAAACGTTCTTTATAAAAAGGTTCGATTAAAATATTCTTTAGATAAAATTCTATATGGCTAAAATATATTCTTATAGATTAAATATATTATTATACACTTAGATATAATATATTATATATATATATATATATATATATATATATATATATATATATATATATATATATATATATATATATATATATATATATATATATATATTTTTGTTTTTTTAATGAATATCTGAACATGCAACATAATCAAAAGAAAGAACAGACCCGGTGATAAAAAAAAATCTAGCTTCATGCATTCTTTATCAACTCTTTAATGTGGTTAAGTTTCATAAAAAGCAACATTTTGAACAAAAAGCTGAGAAAAATTGTGTTTGTGTCAAACATCCAGATCAGATTCAGAACGATGATCAAACACAGATGGAGTAGATTGAGTCCATCAACACCCCAAAGCTTCACAGTCCTATAGCTCGTCCTGGGTCGACATTTCATTCAGTAACATTAGGCAGTTTTGATTTATATGCCGTTTAATGTTAAAGATCATGATATTTTACATGTGCATAAGCTTCTATTGCTTGTTTATAATTCTTTTTCGTCTGTGTTTTGATCAGGAGATTCTGTACTTTCAGAAGTTGCGTAATAGCGCCCCCTACTTTTATAACACTGAAAACACAGATTGCTGGAAAATGGCGGGGAAGCATCGTCAAAAATGACAGAAAATTGTGTCAATGGCACAATAGAGTTAATAGTTTAAATGCCTTGTTAAAAGTTATTTCATATAATTAATTCTGACAAAACTGTAATACTTTTGTATATATCAAATCATTCAAAGGTCACAAAGAATGTCAGAATTGTAAAAGAGCCAAAAGGAAAAAGGTCAAGAATATCCTCCATTTGTCTGTGTAAAGCAGCTGTGTAGGAAACAGGGATAACCTAACCCTAACCTTTTTAGATGTGATCACAGTATCCGTTGTGAACACGTATGGGATTTTTAAAAGCAAATTTAAGTAAAAGGGCGGCAGATTAAAGTGACTGCAGTGCTTTAAGTTTTTGAAAAGTGAAAGAAAGTGAAAGATTTAGCCTCCCTCTGTGATCCACTAATAATTGGCTAATAAAATACCACCATGAAGTTCATCCATTACCTTTAGTTTCTATGGTTTCTTGTTCAAATTTGAGACGTTAAAAAAAAAAAAAAAAAAAAAACCCTATTCTCAGAGTGACCCCCTCCCCCTCCCTCCTTCCCTCTTAGATGAGAAATAAAATCAATAGGTAATATGCCTCCTTGGTTAGATTTCTGTGACATTATACGATGATGGGGATTTTAGAGAGGGGCCAAAGTTCTGCTCCACATTGATCGGCAGTGAGAAATTGAGAATAAAGACCTTTCTTTAACTGAGTGACTCAGGATGAAAAATTTGCTTTAATAAAATATTGTGTTTAATGTTCCGCTCCTTTGCCCAGGCGTCTTTTGTCTTTTCGGTTGCCGGTCAGCGTGATTTATAGGGGTTCAACGAGAAACAAAGGCAAATTAACTGAGTCATGCAAGAGAAAATGATCCAGGCTCCATTTGCAGAATGAAATTGACTTCTTATAATCGTAGCGCGTACACAAAAAAATATCAATGAGTTGAATAAATGAGTGCGTGCTTATGTGTGTTTTTGGCAGGTTGTCAAAGACGAGTGTAAATGGTCACAGCGGGCATAATAAAGAACATGAAAGTACTGGTGACAGGTAGTGGTGACCTGAAACTGCTTTGATAAACAGACAGAAAGAGACCTGATGGCAGTAAAATTATATAAACAAACCACTGGCTGACTTTGTAGATGAGACGAAAAGGAATTAATTAGAACCCCTCCAGCACAAACACCTTTGGCCTCCGCCAGTTTTCCAGCACTGACAGATCTGTAGCCAGCTGAAAGTCCTGTTGGGGCCATTTATCCAGCTACAGAACCACAGAGCTACAAAAGAAATATGACTGGAGAGCTGTACCCCTCCTGAGTGTTTTTTATTACCTGATTAGTTTACATTAAAAGCATGTAATAACTATCTGTGACAAAAAAAACCCACCTTCTTTTTTTCTGCTGTGCCTAATAGAGATTACTTCACAAATGCTCCATCCAGGGAGTTGAGGAGCGAAAGAATACTTCTAAGATGTGGTGCTGGAGCTTACAAAACAGTATGAACTAGCAAACACACCAGTTTTAAGTCTAATTTGACACTAGCTAATGTTGTTTACAGCCACAACATGTCTGCCGCTGTGATTTGGCTGTGGGCGAAAATTACAATACAAGTGATTTATCGTAAATGTTAAAGAATGGATCATAAATAGTCATGAAAATAATGACATGTGCATGGCATAGTGATGTGTGGGAGGATGTTCCCCGATGAGAATATGCTTTTAGAAAGCTTGAGGTTGAAATTCGCTATAAGGAAT
>CM031959.1:40011659-40066659 GCA_018749465.1 Paracanthobrama guichenoti | reverse complement strand
CAGGCAAGTACCGTTCTCCTGGCAACTGCCAAACCCAGACTCGTCCATCGGATTGCCAGACAGAGAAGCATGATTGGTCACTCCAAAGAACACGTCTCCACTGCTCTAGAGTCCAGTGGCAGCGTGCTTTACACCACTGCATCCCACTCTTTGCATTGCATTTGGTGATGTAAGGCTTGGATGAGCTGCTCTGCCATGGAAACCCATTGCATGAAGCTCTCTCCGAACTGTTCTTGAGCTAATCTGAAGGTCTGTAACCATTCACTCTGCAGAAAGTTGACGACTTCTGTGCACGGTGTGCCTCAGCCTTTATTTTGTGCTTAAAAGTGAAAAATTGTGATTTATTTAGTATACTAAAATAAGCAAGTTAACATTTCAACAAGTTAATTTAAACCGGTAAAGCTGAAGGAGTTATTTTATATTAAATAACATTCAACAACATTTCTGATCTGCCTGTACTGACGCTATTGTATGAGAACTGAACTGAACTTTTTGCAGAACTGTTTTATAGAGGAACTGAACTAATTTAATAATTGATGATCTTACCAACAGAACTGAATCAACAAGTTGATTTTTTTCTGTTACCACTGTAAAGCTGCTTTGAAACAATCTGTATTGTATAAAGTGCTGTACAAACCCGATTCCAAAAAAGTTGGGACACTGTAAAAATTGTGAATAAAAAAGGAATGCAATAATTTACAAATCTCATAAACTTATATTTTATTCACAATAGAATATAGATAACATATCAAATGTTGAAAGTGAGACATTTTGAAATGTCATGCCAAATATTGGCTCATTTTGGATTTCATGAGAGCTACACATTCCAAAAAAGTTGGGACAGGTAGCAATAAGAGGCCGGAAAAGTTAAATGTGCATATAAGGAACAGCTGGAGGACCAATTTGCAACTTATTAGGTCAATTGGCAACATGATTGGGTATAAAAAGAGCCTCTCAGAGTGGCAGTGTCTCTCAGAAGTCAAGATGGGCAGAGGATCACCAATTCCCCCAATGCTGCGGCCAAAAATACTGGAGCAATATCAGAAAGGAGTTTCTCAGAGAAAAATTGCAAAGAGTTGAAGTTCTCATCATCTACAGTGCATAATATCATCCAAAGATTCAGAGAATCTGGAACAATCTCTGTGCGTAAGGGTCAAGGCCGGAAAACCATACTGGATGCCCGTGATCTTCGGGCCCTTAGACGGCACTGCATCACATACAGGAATGCTACTGTAATGGAAATCACAACATGAGCTCAGGAATAATTTGAACACAATCCACCGTGCCATTCGCCATTGCCGGCTAAAACTCTATAGGTCAAAAAAGAAGCCATATCTAAACATGATCCAGAAGCGCAGGCGTTTTCTCTGGGCCAAGGCTCATTTAAAATGGACTGTGGCAAAGTGGAAAACTGTTCTGTCCAATCAAAATTTGAAGTTCTTTTTGGAAAACTGGGACGCCATGTCATCCGGACTAAAGAGGACAAGGACAACCCAAGTTGATCTCAGCGCTCAGTTCAGAAGCCTGCATCTCTGATGGGATGGGGTTGCATGAGTGCGTGTGGCATGGGCAGCTTACACATCTGGAAAGGCACCATCAATGCTGAAAGGTATATCCAAGTTCTAGAACAACATATGCTCCCATCCAGACGTCATCTCTTTCAGGGAAGACCTTGCATTTTCCAACATGACAATGCCAGACCACATACTGCATCAATTACAACATCATGGCTGCGTAGAAGGATCCGGGTACTGAAATGGCCAGCCTGCAGTCCAGATCTTTCACCCATAGAAAACATTTGGTGCATCATAAAGAGGAAGATGCGACAAAGAAGACCTAAGACAGTTGAGCAACTAGAAGCCTGTATTAGACAAGAATGGGACAACATTCCTATTCCTAAACTTGAGCAACTTGTCTCCTCAGTCCCCAGACGTTTGCAGACTGTTAGAAAAAGAAGAGGGGATGCCACACAGTGGGAAACATGGCCTTGTCCCAACTTTTTTGAGATTTGTTGATGCCATGAAATTTAATATCAACTTATTTTTTCCTTAAAATTATACATTTTCTCAGTTTAAACATTTGATATGTCATCTATGTTATATTCTGAATAAAATATTGAAATTTGAAACTTCCACATCATTGCGTTCTGTTTTTATTCACAATTTGTACAGTGTCCCAACTTTTTTGGAATCGGGTTTGTATAAATAAAGGTGAAATGCACATTTATAAATGTCTTTATTTATATTTACATTCATATATTTGGAAGGTGTTGCAAAGCCAATGTCATAAAATAGTATAATGGCTTTCAGTTCCTGTTTCTGCACTATTTATAGGGCTTCTCTGGACTATATGATGAAAGATTTGTCCTTAAATCAGCACTGGACAGCTCTTCTACTGCTCTTTTATAATGAACACTCTCTGCTGGTTTGGGAAACAGCTCCATAATGAACAAGTTATGATGATCCTGAGAGCATAAGTAGCAGTATTATCCAACTCCAGACCCCATTATCTCAAAGTTATAGATCCAGGATCCAGACATGGATAACAGAGCATTAATAAAATACTGCTTATGGGTACAAATGCATGAATATACACACATACTTTGTACAATTAGTAACTGTCTTATGCTCACTACAACTGCATTTATTTTATTTAAAAAAATACATTTAAAAAAACAAACAAACAAAAAAAAATGATATTATATTACATTACATACACATACATATATATATATATATATATATATATATATATATATATATATATATATATATACATATACATATACATATACATATACATATACATATACATATATACACATTATAGAGGATTGTTTTAGAGACTGCAAAATTGCCATGGTTAATATTCAGACTATCCTCTATCTATGTGCCAAATTTCACAACTTTTTACCATATGGTTCCATGGGCTGCCATAAACTCGAGTGGAAGAACAAGCTTGCACTTGTGGCTTTTATTCATATGTGAACTATATTTGATAGATCATATGATCTATAACTTCTCTCTGTTAAACTTAATCTAAAACCAAAATCTTCAGTGAAGTCAATTCAAGAAGAAGAGGAGCGAGACAAATGCAGCTGATAAACCACATCACACCCGAGGGACGCGCTACTATTCACGCATCAAAACTGTCAAGTGGAAGTAAACAGGAGCTCTGAGGAATGATTCTAAGATGCCAGACCCAATTCCCTTTCAGGAGTCTTCCCTATTTCTCACACTCATAAAATATAAACAAACGCTAACAACACATGCATCATGTGCCCTTTTAGTCTGGCACACAGATCATGCAATAAGTTAGCCGGAGATAGACAAATGATATCTTATATAGAGCACTTCCCTTGTAAATTACATGGAAATACCAGCAGGGTTTTGATCAGTGGGCCTTCTTAACCCAGCAACACTCTAGGGACAAATGTCTCAGCCCAGTCATTTCTCAACAAAAGGAAAAGGATGTTCATTTTTTTTAAATTGCCATCGACTACTGCGCAGAGCTGCTTAACCATGGGGAAAGCAAAAGAGCGATGCAAACGGGGCAATGTCATCCTGGTGAACACACAGAAGAGAGAGGAAATGAGGATGAGAGAGAATTTAAGACAAGAAGGGTTTAAAGGAAAGTACTGATCCCAAACTTTTGAACACTAGTGTATATATATATATATATATATACACAGTATCCTTTTCTTTTTTATCCCCACCTTTTAATTATAAAAGTTTTTTTTTTTTTTTTTAACTGATCGTAGGTGTGAATTCTGGGTGATTGGGACACATTTTGCCATTTAGATGACCAGTTCATTCACCCTAAATCCTTTACGAAATAGGAAGTTGGGAGAATTGTTCAGTGTTGTACGGTTGATTAACAACAGCTGAATGGGTCATCTGTTCAACTGCTTGTGTATTCTGCATATCTGTTCTGTAAGTTCTGTATTGATGCACCAAATTGCTATGTTGGTTCCCTCAAAGGTGCAGTACGTGATTTCTGAGAAACACTGTTGATATTTGAAATCCACCCAAACAAACACACATATGGAGCAGAAACAACTCAACCTCAGCGTCTGATTTCAGGCCTTCCCACTTCGGTCTCTCTGGAACTGGAAAGCTTTTCTAATATTAATGAGGGTCCTAAAGCTCTTGCCTGATCATAATCCTTCTTTTTCCAGTGATATTCTTCTGACCTTTTCTCTTTTTGTAATGTCTCTCAGCCATTTCTCTTTGTACAGTTATTCTTCAAATCTCACTCTCACTCCTCCCCCATCATGAGTGGTCACACCCCCTACTGCTGATTGGCTGCAAGTGTGTTGTGGTGCTCAGTCTGATCCACTTTCAGCAGCGTTTCTCAGATATTGCTTAATGCACCTTTAATTAAACATTTAAATAAAAAAAAAAAAAAAAAAAAATGTCTTTATTTTGATTATGTAGTAATCTTTTTGAAAAGACTCAATGTTGTTTTACATATACTGGAAAAATGTCGTAGCTGAAGGGGTTGCAGGCACTTGTCTGTGTGCCTAGCATCCCTTTAGCCAAAACTACATTCACAATAGAGCACAGCCTTTCACACCTTATTTCTTAAACATACAACCCTTGACCATTGAAATGCTATAGGCAAGTGCAGGACATTGTATTTAGTCAAGGGCACATCTGACTTGCAGTGTGAGAAATCAATTGGGATCATGACACACGTTTTGGCAGCGTGCTGCTGTGCAGTCCAGACTGTACAACTGAACCTCCAAGAAACAAAACAGCACAAAGGAGCTGGGAGAAAATGTCTGGTCTTATTAGAAAATAAAACGCTGTAGGCTCTATGTAAAGTTGATTTCCCATCATTCTCTAGTACATCTGAGGCAATAATGGCGCTCTCCATATCGATCGCAATTATACCCACTAAACGGAGTCTGCAATCTCATCCTCTTTGGAGACTGAAGGATGTAGAAATCAGCTTCTCATCCAGAGATCTTGAACATGTTTGGAATAAATGGCACAACAGACAGTCAGTTGCTGCATTGTAAAACCTAACAAATGTTATAACCAACACTTTTTAGTTGACTTTACTCCATGTTCTCAATTAAGTTGGACATTAACTCTTTCCCTGCCAGCCAGCACCAGCATTTCTGATCATTTCCCCAGAGTATTCTGTTGTATGAGATTAAGTCGATTGCATCCATCAAAACACCCAAAGCTTGTACAGTCCTGTACCTCTTTGTGGGTTTGACATTTTACTTTGGTAATGTTAGGCAGTTTTGCTGTTGAATGCTTGATGATCATGTTAACCTAAACAGTCCTTCTATCAATTGTTTTGATCCAGAGAGTCTGTACTCTTTCAAAAAATGCATACTGTTGCATAATGCATAGCGCCCCCTACCATATGACAGTGAAACTTCGATTGCCGTAAAATTTCATCAATGGCGGGAAAGTGCTGTGTCATAAATGATGGAAAATTCTGTAAATGGCTGCTTAGGTATGCATTTCCACATTTTTGTAACGCAGTTAACCCTCAGATCACTCAAATAACTCAAATGTAATACAAGTGTAATACATCATTTAAAACTGTTAAGTATGTACTTTTATTTGTGTATAAAATAAATAAAATGAACATGATGCAGGTTCAGCTGTCTCTCTGTCAGTAAAGTCTATTCTGAAATGCTTCTGAAAATTAGCTGCAACTCAGCGAATACTTGCCACACAGGCATATGTCTAAAGAAACACTGAAATGTCAGGTTTTAAAAAATGTAAATCAAATCGAAAACAAATATTCTCTGTGTAATCTGTTTGAAAAAGAGAGAGATGTCAGTCGTTCGTAAGCCGCCTCATTATCTGCTAATGCACCCACGCCCACGGAGAGCGCGTTCTATTCAAAGGCAAATTCTGAACCGATCCATGCAAGCATCCCCACCTGCATCCCCATCATTGCCCTTATGAGAGTTCTGGTATATTCATGTTTTTATGTTGCATCTGTGTGTCCCCCTGTCTGAGGACAACATGATTGCATCATGCAGTCATAGTATGTAGACTTTTGAACTTCTTAACTTGAGGGTCTTGTGGCTCAAAGCGTTTCAAACACAGATCAATTATTTCAAGTTTTTGTGTGTAGTATCATTTTTCTTTGTGTCCCTACCCAATACATGCTCCTTCACACTGTATTTTTGTCAGCATCAATCCATTCCTTGTCTCCTATCTGCGTCTCATTCAATATATCTGCCATTAATATCTCATATTGCTATTCCTTGATACTCTCTCTTGGTCTCGGCTCTTGAATATGTCTGTCGTGGTCTTTACTATGACTGTGTCTTTGAAAGAGCTTAAAGAAATGCCCTCACTGATTTCTCCCAGATTTCTTTCTTCTCACGTCAAGAGCTGCTCTCTGTGCTGCTGGCACTCGATATATTATTTCAAAGTCTGAGGCAGCGCAATCATAAACCACAGATAAAAGTACCGTGTTGTGACACTCATACACACACAAACATCCACAGAGTCAGAGACAGAAAACCTGTGAGTTGGTCCTATGGGCTTTCAGTGATGACCAGGAATATGAGACATACTGAGATGATCTTGTGACCTTAGTGATGTTGAACAACACACTAATCCTAGTTATATTGGATAAAAAGCCTTTGATAACCTAGAAGCTACCATACTTAAACAGATTGAGGCACACTGATGCTAAAAATCCAGAACATTTCCATTTCATTTGCACTATATCTCTTTTTTCTCAAATCGCAATTGTGGTGGAAATTATATTTGACTTTTTTTTTTAATCAAATGGACAACCTTTTGTTTTATTAAAGCTAATTTCATTGCATTTTACCCAAAATTCACACAAATAATATTTTCACACTATTTCCAAAATTGACAAAATTACAGCTTGATTGGAAATAATGACATGAGATGAGGTGCACCTGGAATAAATGAAGTCAAATAAATGAGTAAAAATTAAAAGAACCAATTCATATGTATTTACTGAATCAGAAAGATTTGTTCACAAGTTCAACTCACTCAGGGATTCAGTCATAGCAGTTCTCGAGTTAAAATTATCAGTGAATAATGACCTAAAGTTCATTCTGTTTATTCCAAAAACCTATCATTTGGCTTCAGAAGGATTGGAATATAAACTGCAAAAAGTGAAAGGCCCATGTAATTTATTTAAAGACAGTATGTAAGTCTCAGTGCTAGAGGTCGCTTATTCAAAACAAAGGCGTAGCTTGATGACAGCGTGAATGAGCGTGGTAGGCTACAATGAGAATTGATATTTTCACCTCCACAGCCGATGGAAAGGAATCCATCCGACTCGGGAAGAAAACATGTTCATGTTCATGTTCATGCAGTTGATCCGTGATCTGTACGGATCACGACCCACGGTTCGGTACGCACGTGACCCGCGGATTTATTGCGCATTTTTTTTAACTTGCGGATTAATCTTAATTGTTTAGCGATCGCAGAGTAAAAGACAGTTTTTCTGCCGATATTGCTTTAAGTAATTTTGTTCCTTTAAACTCGATGCTGAGTTTCAGTGAAACTACACACAGCAGTCATGTGTTCACGTGAACAGGGCATGTTAATCAGTCAACAATGGCTAGCGGAGGAGCAGAAGCACTTGAAAAGCCTCCTGCATCATTCAAATCACATGTATGAAAGCATTTTGGCTTCCCCGTAAAATATAATGATGACGGAAGAAGGGTAGTGGACAAAACTGTAACAGTATGTAGGCACTGTGGCACGAGAAAGCCGTATGAAAGTGGCATCAAGCATGGCTACGCATCTGAAGCAACACCTGCTGACGCCCGTTTCACACATACTCCGTATGCAGTGTGTATTTTTTTCCGTACCCATGTTAACGGATTACATCTTTCACATTGCACGTGGTTTCGGTCTGTCAGTGCGTTCCAGGAGCGGTGTGTCTGCAGCAGTGCGGCGATCGTTTCCGCACCGAGTCTATTTTTTTGCTGTGCTGCACGCGCTGAATTAAAGTGACAGCGCATTATCAGCATTAAAATAAACATGTACTGATGTAAAGCAAGGAAAACGGCATTTAGGTAAACAGGAGAAATAATGGATAGCGCTTGTCCTTTCTTGGGAGTGGAAAAACAAAGTTCTTTATGACCTGCAGGATTTCTTGTAAAAGATTTTAAATCTGTTGTAAGTTCTATTTTAACATAGTCTAGCTTATGTTTCTAAACTAGGTAGGCCTACTAGGCTATATAAATATAAAGTAATGAATTGAATAAAACATTGTTTAAATGTTGTGCGTTTAAACATGACATCTATAAAAGAGTGTATAGGCCTAAGAGAATTGTAATGCTGACAAGCCATTGGAGCCACTTTTGGATTTTAAATAAAAATAATGAATACATGTTGTGTGAAACAGGCGTGAGAGGTCTACTCTCTCCCCTGAGAATGTTGACATCCTAATCTTTTTAAAAAAAATAAATAAATTGTCATAAGCTCAGGCCCATTTTCACGTCTCAGTTGTTAAAGTGTAACATGTGAAAAACAACCTGAGTAAAAATGTATTATTCAGCTGGTTATTTATTTTATTTTTGTGAAAACCATAACCATATATGTTATTTTTGTTAACACCAAAAGTTTTCATGTAATAAATGGAAAGCAAATAAAAATAGTCTCCTCCCCCTTTTTTCTGATCCGAAAAATGATCCGATCCGTGACTCGTGATTCATAATGTGATCCGAACCATGAGTTTTGTGATCCGTTACACCACTAATTATGAAGAAGGGGCACTGAAAGCCACACGTTACTCACAGTGAATCAAGAAAACAAGCGCTTCAAACAAGAAGACTAACCGTGTTGCACTGTATAACAATAATTTGTTTTTGTATTAAATGGATAAATGTATTTCCAAACAGTTGTATATCCATCCATCCATCCATCCATCCATCCATCCATCCGAAAGAAATAGCATGAGGGTGAACTACTCCTTTAAAAATCACCTTAAACAAAGAGGACACACAGGACATCAATTTCCCACAAGTCAATGGCTGATTCTGTCCAATTTGTGTGAGAGATGGACATGTTTTCCAGAGGAGTTAGGGGGATTCTCATTCTCAGTGTTTTATTGACTGCTTTGAAAACACCAACTTAAAACTAGGCCAGATATTACAATCCATTCTCCAAGCCTTCTAGTACCATGTGATTTAGTTCACCCCTTATGTCCTGCAGTCATTCTTCATTATCTTAGATGACCTCATAAAGACCCCAGTGAAACTTTATCCTTCTTAAGAGTCTGAAACACTTCACCCGTCCGCTCTACTGAGCTGATGATGCTCTGGTAGATCCAGATGGCTAAAAACTTCTTATTTCATGTCTTTTCACAGACATCCTTCAGCAGAGAGATTGTATTATCAGGATAAATTAAACCATGGCATATATTGTTCTCAATCGAAATACAAACAGAAGCAAGACCTTCGACCTGAATCCCTTCAGCTCCTCCCCAGCAGTGTTGGAAGCTTGTGCGTGAACAGAAGGAGATTTTGGTAGAGTAATTACTGTCGGAGCTCAATTCCTCCATTCTCCCTCACACCATCAAAGCCCTTGACTCAATTAACCAGCGTAAGCGGATCTCCTGAAGAGGGAAATTTGCCCAGACGCCACCTTTTGAAATGCAAAAATTGAGCAAAGTGTGCAGCTCTCGGTATAGCCAGATTTGTCAGCTTTAGCATCAAGCGTGCAACAGCGAGCGGTGCTCTTGGTTTCCAAATTGCAGGGTCTGAAAGCAAAGGTACTAAATTATCTATCCAGAATCTTCAGACAGGACAAATAAGCACAGGTGCTGAGGAGAGCGTGCTTTTGGTTATCATAATTAACATGCACCAACTTATACTGGCAAGAACTTTAGCTCAGAACTCTTGCTTCATAGCACCTGAGGTAAGGACGGTTTACACTATAAGTAATCCTCATCAGCAAAGCCAGGAATGGGGAAATAAATGCTATGTTTTGGCTTCAGCTCAGTGTGCAGGCTGCATATCTAGATAAGAAATGATAATTATGGCAGGAATCACCCAGGGACAATTCATGGATGTGTGCAGTTTGATAGTGTTGTCTTTACGGCAATCAAATGAGAGTTTTGGGTGGAGCATTATCTGTGAAACACAGGCTTTTTGTGCTTTCCCCCAAGT
The DNA here is from genome assembly GCA_018749465.1 of Paracanthobrama guichenoti. Taxonomy (NCBI): domain Eukaryota; kingdom Metazoa; phylum Chordata; class Actinopteri; order Cypriniformes; family Gobionidae; genus Paracanthobrama; species Paracanthobrama guichenoti. The sequence goes on along the minus strand of CM031959.1, from coordinate 40,056,521 downwards.
TTGTGCCAGCTGTCTGATTACCAAATAAAGCCAGTCAGACCTTTCTGGTTCCAGCAGTTCTTCTACACTTGGAGGCAATCATATTGCAGTTATGGCTCCAAGTACCTGGAAATCTAACAGATGTCCCAAAGCATGGGACACAATAATCTCTGTACAGTCTATGATTTTAAAGTATTTGCATCGCTGCCTTATGGATGGATTCTGACTAATGGGTGAATTGAAAAAAGAAAACAAATTATTTTGTTTTCCCATGGTATTGAACAAAATGAAAGGATTCATGCTATGAAATTGATTGAGTTTGGGGTTTTATTGTATGTTCAGCTGAAATATTCTCTGGGTAGGCCTGTCACAATAACTACATTTGTTGGACGATATATTGTCCCTAGAAATAATTGCAATAAAAATATTATTGTCATTTAAGACATTAATATTATCATAAAATAATAGCATAATAATGCAAGTTCCTTATGTTCCAACAAAACATTATTATTACATGCATTATTTATATATAAATAAATATATATATTATTATATTACATATATATGTAATCTATATTTTGCATCACAGGTTCATTAATGTTTTGTGGGAAAGTATAGTATATTTCTCACGGAAATGCACAATGAATGCAACTTGAGGTCAGCAGGAGATGTTTTCATATCTTCCATTGGTATGAGAAAGTCTAAGATGAAAAAACAAAAAAACAAAATAAAAATAAAAAACAATGATCCATATTGTGCCTCGCAGGTGATGCTCACTCTCAATCACGCACCGGTCTCACTCACCGACCTCCCAACATATATAAACAAACATGCATACAGATATGTCTCTCAGACCCAAGGGGGATAAAACCCTTAGGATTTAAAAAATAAAATCCAGAGGAGCCTAAACCAAATGTGTAGGGGAAATTTGCACTCAGTTCTTCCTCTTCTCTGATCCAGATTGACATTTCTGTGTTGTTACCACTGTTCTTGGCACAGAAAAAGAGGCTGATGTTCTCAGAAGCAGCTTTGCATCCTCTATCTCTCTGTGCAGTTATAGTAAACTATAAGGTTCAGTTGTGGTGTAAGCTCCAAGTTTCTCTTGAACCTGACACATTTAACAGGATATTAAAATGAGGACATGCAATAGAATTATTTCATTTTAAATAAATAATTATGTATAAATAATAAATCATTTGGTATGTTTGAATGAAGTCCGCTAGTTTTTGGGCACAGTTTTGTCCCGAAGGTATTGGGAAGTATGCATAACACATATGAACAAGAATTGGAAGGAAGATGGTGTTGAGGCCCACCTGCAAAAACATCCAGTACTCCTGCTCAGAAAAGATTAGAAAAAATACAATAAATGTGACCTGCGCTGGCAAAATGAGTCGGAAAGTGCACAGACAAATTTCGAGCTACAGACAAAACAAGTGAAAAATATACATTTTGGTTGAATTTGAGGTTTTCACAAAAATGAGTTAAGCCCTCATCTAGTGACCCCAATGCTCCAAATAGCACTTAAACATCTAAAATTATCTTTATGCAATTTTTCTCCACTCACTTCTTGACGACTGGTGCTTCCCCTCAGCTCAAGATTGGTATTGTTGTAATTCAAACTTTGTGAATATTCATAGCATGAGTCTGAGCCTTAGACTTAAAAAAAAAAAAAAAAAATTTGGACGTAGTGTCCGTGACGTCACCCGTATAGGTTTCTGAGGAGCATTTTTGAAGCCTAAAGTCGGCCGTTGCCATCTTGGCAGCATCACTATAACGTGGGTGGAGCTGAGGTGATGCGATGAGATGGGAAATTTGTTGTTTACTGTTATTATTGATATTTTGTTGCATAATGTTTGCTACATGGATTGCTACATGGGTCGACTAAGCAGAAAAATCAGTTAGGTATCGATGTAAAATATTCTTTATATAAATATTTCAATAAACATGGGTTTTGACTTGGTGTGTGCCACATTTGGTGTTATTACCAGGAATTTTAAGGTAGGGTTCCTAGGTGATTTTGTTTTGGAACCTAAACTTTAACTAGATTTTTCTCAAAATTGACTATCGACTTCAAACAGGTGAAGCTCATTCCAACAAATCATACATCTTTTTAATGGAGAATGTGAAAATAACAAGAACTCATTTTTGAAAATGTGCTCATACTGACTCATTTTGCCAGCATGGATAAATGGATATTTTCCCCTCCTGCGTATAACAAGTTAATAATTTTGAAAATGTGGATTTAATTATGCCTTTTAATATTAATTCCTATAATTAGTAAATAGGGTGATATAGGTGTAGATATCTTTGAGCTCTATATATCTCAGTCTGTTTCATTCAAAATCTCATTGGTTTGATGACTGTATGCGGGTGAACCAGTGTATGCAAGACAGAGAGAGACACTGAAAGTGAAGCTTTGTCACCTTATATAAGACATAAAGGTCACTGGTTTTTGTTTGATGTGGGCATAAAAGATAACAGCATCTGAACAGAATTCCAAGTGGAGAACTCCGCTTGGGCTGCCTAAATATCATCAATTTCCGCACATTTGATATTCATAAAAATGTACATGTACATTATAGACATATTGCATAGGATGCTGCGGGTGGTTTCCAGAGCATTATCAAGGCATTGTGATGTGTTTGTTTTAAGGATGGTTGCTATGGTGCTCTGAGTGGGGTTTATAAAGAAATTATTGGTCCACAGATTTTTCTCAGGTCCCTCTTTGAATATAAAGTCCTTTTTAATCATGTGCAAATCATAATGTAGTGTTATGAGTTTTCTGGTTACTGTTCCAGCAAACTTGTAGATATGTTTTATTATTGAATTGGTGAACAAAGCAATTACTGTACGCGTTTATAAACAGGTCTGTAATTAATTGCTTGTATTCTTTTACTCTATGTAGATTGCCTTTTTTCCTGCGATGCAGAAGGAAAATATGTGTTTTTGTTTATAATTAGTATTTTGAGTTTGTTCTGTGACTGACATCATTAGTAATGGACTGACTTGTGCCTGCTCTCTCGGAGTGTTCATTTGTGAAGATTAGTGTGATGAACAAAACATGGAAGAATCATCCCAGAGCTTATTTTCTGCAATAATCCAAAAGCCAATGGAAAAATCCTATTGGGTTGTTGTCGAAGCTAAACTCCATGTCTATGGTGGTTTACGGCCTTGGCTCTATGAAAACATTGCTCTATTTTACCATGCCGACAGCAATATAAGCTCAACCAATGGTGTTTGGAGAGTTTAAGCCTGTTTGCCAGGTGATTCTAGTGACACAGAACTTACACGCTTAACCTCTAACAAGTGCCACTAATTATATAAACATTTGTCTAGTGAGTTAAATTGGCCTGAAAACAGAAGATGACACAATCTTTGGTTTTGTTAGGTTTTGTCAGCATGTCCCATATGGTCTTAAAGTGCAAGAATACACCGTCCCTCCGTCCCCCCCCGTCCCCCCGTCCCCCCGGCCCCCTCTTCATTCCCATCTATTTCTCCATCTCTCTCTCTTTCTCTCTCACAGATGTGCTTGCTGGGCAAGAACAGTGGGAAGTGATGCAGAGGATGAGTAATAGTTGCTGATAATCAACAGAGCGTCTGGCTCTATCAGCTCATTTGAGCCTAATGCCATTTGCTGAGATGCATAGCAATGCAGCCTGATGAAATTAGCCTTTCTGCCGTGAGCTAAAGCAGCGAGCCCTTAAACAAGCCCAACTGGATTACTGTGAACAGTATTATGCTGACAACCCCATCAGTACACGTCAAGACCCACCGGCCAGAGCCTGGAGAGAAACATCGCACTGCCCTGGGTTTTCCCGGCATGTTTACGAGTTGCATGGCATGCAATCATGGCCTCCACTGGCCAAATGGATGTCCCAAGCAGAACTTTAACAACATAAACCAGATGGTTTGCTGATTTCAGCTGGTTTTCAGCTGGTTTCACTTGGTCAGCCAAATGATCTCAATAAAAATTAAATAGCAAAACCCCCACTGAAACCAGCCTAGTCCAGTCTATATGGCAAATATTTGTAACCTGCAATTGTCACTTTAATGAGATATTTCTACTTGCTAACCCTTAACCCTTGTGTGTGTGCGGTATGTGTGTGGTGTGTGTGTGTGTGTTCTATCATGGGGACACGTGTCACTGTGGAGATCTAAATTGAGATCCCCATGAGGAATCAAGCTTATAAATCATATGGAATGAGTTTTTTTTTTTTTTTTTGTAAAAATGAAAGTTTTTGTGTGATGGGTAGGTTTAGGGGTAGGGTTAGTGTAAGGGGAGAGAATATACCGTTTGTACAGTACAAAAACCATTACATCTGAGTGCCCACAAAGATAGGGAACCAGACATACTTCCCTACTATATAGAAGGCGAAAAACAGGTATGTGACAAAAGTAGTATGTATCCACAGAACTCATAGTAGGCAAAAAAAAAAAAAAAGGCAAGTAAGTAGGCAAAAAAAGTAGGCAAAAAGTGCCCGGATGTCCTACTTCATCAGGCGAGATTCTAAAGTGTGCATACTTTACTATCCCTTGAGGCCACGGGAGGGGATTTATGAATGGAGGTGAAGTGATGTAACTGACACTTGTAGGTCACATGACAATGCCAACATGGCGAATGTAGTACGTCCAGATTACATTCATACTACACACATGCTATAGTCGAGAAGTAATTACTTCAAAATAAGTACCTACTCCAGAGAGCATGTGATTTCAGACGCAGCCATTGTCTTCCTTTCTGACAAATAAGAAGGAAAACCTCAACACCCATAATGCACTGTGCATGTTGCCATCCAAGGCCACTCCCACCAGTCTGCCATGGATATGCTTAATCAGGAGTCAAATACTGCCTTGCTTTAGTAGGAAATACTTTTTAGCAAACGTATGGTGTCGACTTGCATTGTTCCCAGGTGCAAGAATTCAAAGAGTAAACGTTTAGCGGGTATGAGTTTCTTTCGGTTTCCAGTGAAGGATCCAGCACATTGTAGGATGTGGCCAAGTTTGCAAAGAATCATAAATATGGAGAGAACGCCACAACAGAAAATCTGAAAAACCTCAGTGTTTGTATCAACATTTCAAACTGATGAACAGTGTTTTATGCCCAATCGAGAGGAAAAAAACTGAAAGAAACTGCTGTTCCGTAGTGTTCCATTTTTACCATAATGCCATTTAAAGAATATACAAAGTATAATACAATTTTCAGTGATGAACCTACTCTTAGAATAACTGTTCTGTTAATAACCCTCTTCCAATCTGACTGTCTGTGGGTGGGGTTACAATAATGTCGAAGTAAAATCTATAGTTTTCATGAAAGCCCTGGAGCTGTCAAAAGTCCTTTGGTTGACAAATAAACATGAATTTCTCAGTCCAGGTAACACAGAGAATGAGTAAACATTGTTAATTTACATATACAATATACAAAGCGGGTTGAACATCTGCAAAGCTACACTTTAACCCGTGCCCTTGTATATGTTCCTGTGTATGTGCATTCCCATCACAGTGTTTTACTGTTTGAGAGAATATGTATGCTATTTTATGTGGAAATTAATGAGAAAAATAGAACAGAATGGGCGACACAGCAAATTCATAGTCCAGATGTTCAGTATAAAGTAGTGCCAATGTCATTGGGTGCCCAGCCAAAACACACACACACACACACACACACACACACACACACACACACACACACACACACACACACACACACACACACACACACACACACACACACACACACACACACACACACACACACAAATCTGTGTTAATGGGCATACAAATGATGGACAAATTAGCATTTATAATGGGTTACAATTATAGAAAGGCTAAATTCTGTGTGTATTTCGCTTTGTTCCTGAATGGTTTATCTGTCAGTAATAGCAAACAGATAAATGCATCATGGGATGACCCTAAATTAAGGGTTTCCATGGTGTGGAGTTATTGCTACCTTCTAAATAAATGGACATGAAGTATAGTGGAGGACAGCTAATGCACCTGAGCTGTGATTTTACTGTATATAAACACATACACATACCTGACATGGGCTGTTTGTGACAGCTCAGCAGCAAGACAGATACACATTAAATAGGAAGCAGGAAGTCTTTACACATTAAGTGCCCCACATATTTGATTTAACTTTATATGCCACAAGAAACTGTGCCGATCTTCTTGATCAGGTAGTATAAATATTAGATGAAATCCAATCTCCACAAAAGAAAGCCTTTCAGACATTACTCCCATGAAAAATACACTTAGCCAATTATTCTCAATGGAAGTCATCCTGAACCAGAAAAGAAGTGTAAAATGCCCCCCTCTAAGGCATTCTTTAAACCGGAGAAAAAAAGACATCCATTTCTTTAATACTCCGTCCACGGAAGACATATCTTTTGCAATAGGGCCTTTATTAAGCAGTAATTATTTAATGTAACGGATTGATGGAAGTCTAGGATATGCAAGGATTATGGAGAAGCAAAAGATACTAGCAGCTCACAGGCATCTCACTGCAAATGCATATTATATACATTTATTTTGAACAGTCCCTGCATATACTGATCAGTGGGATTATTTTAAGAGAAAAGCAACACGAGAGCCCCAATTTGTAATCTCGTAATTCCTGGACTATTTGCACAACTACTTTTGCATTCTTATTATGGCTCAGGAGTTTCCGATAACATTGCTCAGCGCACATAGTTATTCATTCATGAGAACGTATAGGGCTGTCAGTAGATTAAAACAATGAATCACCTGCATTAACATGAATTAGCTGAATTGCTTTTGTAATACATGCATTAATAAAAAATATAATACTTACAGGTGCCCATATAATCTTAGCGTACATGGCAAATGGAGAGGATATATTCGAGTTCAAGATCGGTCTACTACATATGTGAAATGTGTAAAGGAGGAGAAGAGGAGGAGGAGGGATGCTTAAAGAACTGATGACGGGGAGATGTAAGAGGCTGCTTTTATGCCATGACATTAATTAGAAGATTAGATGGGTTTACTCCTCCCGAAATTACATTTAATTACTTCACTTGTCATCTTATTAACAGTGCTTTTTACTTCCTGATCTTTATTTCATACCTGTTGAGTTTACATTTATAAATACATTTTACTGGTAAACAGGATGTTTGTGGTGCTTTTATTCTAGTCTTTTAAAACAGTTGAATATATGTGGTACCTGTCTTGTATTTGCTTATAGTGAAATAACTGAAATTTCACAGCCACTGCATTTAAACTTCATGTTTGAGGTTGGAAAATTCTGTCTGCAGTAATGATCAGAATATCTCTTCCCCTGTCTCTGAAAATGTGCAGATATTTAAATCTTCTTCCGGACACTCATTTCAAGTGGCGTTTCGTCAGTTAAGTGACTACAGCACTCAATCACAGAGTGTGGTCAGCGCATGCTGAGGCGCACAGTGCGCAGAAGTCGCAAACTTCAAGCTAATAGTTATAGATCTCCAAACTTCGTGTGGCCTTCAGATTAGCTCAAGAACAGTGCGTAGAGAGCCTAATGGAATGGGTTTCCATGGCGGATCAGCTCATCCAAGCCTTACATCACCAAGTGTAATTTCTTGTTTAATTATGTGATAGAAAGTCTAAGGCCTTCTCAAGCCGTATGGCAAACCCGTTATCTGCTGCCTATTACATGTCAAACTAATATTACTGTGGGGACAAAAAGTAAGACTACTTCTAGTCAATGACTTAACCACAAACAACCTGGATTTTATGTTTCTAGATGAAACGTGGCTAGAAGAGCTGCTGCAGTGCAACAGTCCTCAACTGAAACAGCCCCTCCTAACTTTACTTTTATGAGTGTCTACAGAGCGGTTAGGAGAGATGGAGGTGTAGTTGCACTATTTGAAGATGTCTATCAATGTAAGCAAGTGTCATTTGGTGATTACCTGTCTTTCGAATATCTAGGCACTGTGTTAAAAGGAGCTCCACACATTCTACTTATTATTTGCAGGCCTCTGAAATACTCTCCAGCCTTTGTTGAGGACTTTACAGAGCGGTTATCAGCAATCTCATCTGAGTTTGACTGTTTTGCTATTGCTGGGGATTTTAACATTCACATTGGCAATACTGAGTCCAGTACAGCAAAATATCTCATGCCTGTTCTAAACACTTTTGATCTGACTCAGCATGCACATGGACCCACACACGGCTGTGGTCACACTCTAGATTTACTTATCAACAAGGGTCTAAACATTTCATCGATTGTTATTGAGGATGTGGCACTGTCTGATCATTTCTGTATATTCTTTGGTATATTGCCCTCTCCTGCCATTTAAGCTAGATCTGTCTCTGTCAAAAAGAGATGCTTAAATGTGAACAATAGTGTGCCATTTATGAAGGCCATATCTCTGACACCAAGCATATCTGCAGACACTGTTGACTTTCTCCTTGATTCCTTTAACTCCAAAGTCAAGAATGTAATTGATGACATTGCTCCAGTGAAAGTCAGGAAAAAGAATGGCAGACCCAAAGCTCCTGGGAGAAACACAGCAGCAGTTCAAAGTATGAAAAGAAAATGCAGAAAAGCTGAGCACGTGGCAAAAAACAAAACTTGTAGTTCATTATAACATCTATAAAAGACAGCCTTCATGCTTCACCCTGTACATGCTCCCACTAAGCCAAATCATGAGAGAGAACCTAAATGCAATGAGTTTGCCTCCTTTTTTTTCCCCTGAGAAGCTCAATAATATCAGACAGGTGATCAGTATATCCTCATGTTGTGCTAAGATCAGAAAGATTTATCCACAATTTCAGACATTAGTCACTATGTCTGATTTCAAGGTAATTGATGGTAAAATTTAGGAAGAAACTGTACAGCACCTTAAAACATCAACTTGCTCTCTCGACACACTTCCCACTTCTTTTTTCAAACACGTGTTTAACTGTCTAGAAGCAGATCTGCTAGAAGTGGTAAATTCCTCACTTCTTTCTGGGAATTTTCCAAAGTCCCTTAAAACTGCAGTTGTTAAGCCCCTCCTGAAAAAAGCAATCTGGATAAGACAATTTTAAGCAACTACAGACCAATCTCGAATCTCCCCTTTATAGGCAAGATAATCTAAAAAAGTTGATTATTCAATCTGAAGTTTTCAATCAGCTGAATAAATTCTTAAGATCAAATGGATATTTGGACAATTTTCAATCTGGCTTCCGACCGCAATCACAGTACAGTAAATGCGCTCATAAAGATAATAAATTATATTCGCCTCAATACAGATGCAGGCAAATTATCAGTGCTGGTGCTACTCAACCTCACTGCTGCATCTGACACTGTCGATCACAACATTCTTGTCACGGTTCATGGGTTCATTGATTCATTCTCTCTGTGTGTTTGTGTTGGAGGCGTGGCCACTGATTATGGCTCCCATCATCACCTCCAGCTGCACCTGATTATCCCTTCCTATTTATATATCTCACTCAATCACCTGTGTTGTCAGTCGTTGCAGGCTTCCTGTGTGCTAACCGGTTCTCCTGGGAGTGCTGCTGGTCTTCCGTTCCTGGAGGTTCTTCGCCGTGGATTTGCCCATTGCGTCCCTGCGTCACTGTCCTGCTGTTCCTGCTCACCTGCATCTCTTTCTGTCTGGATTCTGTTATTCTTGTGACTCTGGACTTCCTGTTGATCTTCCTTGTGTGAGACTTTAGTGTTAATAAACACAACTAAATCGCTTTTGGATCCCGTGAATCTTTTCCTTATCTATCAGGCTGACAATTCTTCTTGGCAGGCTGGAAAACTGAGTTGGGCTTTCTGGGATGGTCCTTAAATGGTTCAGATCATACTTAGATGGGAGAGGTTATTATGTGAGTATTGGTGATCATAAGTCTGAGTGGACATCCATGACATGCAGAGTCCCACAAGGCTCAATTCTTGCACCACTCCTATTCACCCTGTACATGCTCCCACTGAGCCAAATCATGAGAGAGAACCTAATTGCTTACCACAGCTATGCAGACGACACACAGATCTACTTAGCCCTATCTCCTAATGACTACAGCCCCACTGACTCACTGTAACAGCTGGATGTGCCAAAACTTTCTTCAATTAAACAAAGACAAAACTGAAGCCATTGCATTTGGAAACCAAGATGAAATTCTCAAGGTGAATGCATACCTTGACGCAAGGGTCTTAAAACTAAAAAAATCAAGTCAGGAATCTTGGTGTGATTTTAGAGTCAGACCTTAGTTTAAATAGTCATGTAAAAGCAATAACTAAATCATCACACTATCATCTTAAAAATATTGCACGAATTAGAGGTTTTGCTTCCAGGCAAGACTTGTTCATGCTTTCATCACCAGCAGGGTAGACTATTGTAATGGACTCCTCACCGGCCTTCCCAAAAAGACCATTAGACAGCTGCAGCTTGTACAGAACACTACTGCTACGATTCCAAGCAGAACCAGAAAATATGAACATATCACACCAGTCAGGTTGTTGCACTGGCTTCCGGTTACATTTAGAATTTACTACTGTTACTTGTTTATAAATCACTCAGTGGCCTTGGACCTCAATACACTGCAGACATGCTGATAGAATATAAACCTAACAGATCACTCAGATGAGCAGGATCAAGTCAGTTAGAAATACCAAGGGTTCACTCAAAGCAAGGAGAGTCTGCTTTTAGCTATTATGCCAGCTGCAGCTGGAACCAGCTTCCAGAAGAGAGATCAAATGTGCTCCAACAGCAGCTACATTCAAATCCAGACTCAAAACACATCTGTTTAGCTGTGCATTTACCGAATGAGCACTGTGCCACTGTACATCTGACAGATTGCACTTTATCTTAATGTATCATCTCTTTATTCTTTGAATTCTTTGTATTACTGTGTTTACTTTGCCGTTGTACGTCCACATATTTTTACTCTTAATTCTTTTATACCTGTTTTAATTAACCTTTTTAATTTTATTATTTTGTTAAGGCTGTCTGGGTGGAAGAGGTTGAGAGAAGGGAGAGTGATCTTGTTAGCCCTGGAGTTAGGCCAGGAAGATTTGTCTGCAAGGGTACTATATAAATAGAGTTATCTGACAAATATTTTTAAACTGAAATCCCTCCGGCATGAGGATGATCCGTTTAGATCTGCTCTGACGTATAGATCTGTATAGCCCTGGTGGTTCCAGGAAGATTTGTCTGCAAGGGTACCGTTTAAACGCACAGTTACCTGACAAATGTAAATAGTAAAATCGAGAACCTGACTCTCCATTTTTCTTCCACTCCAGATAGGGGTGTTTCAGGTTATATATATATATATATATATATATATATATATATATATATATATATATATATATATATATATATATATATATATATATATATATATATATATATATATATATATATATATATTTTTTTTTTTTTGTGTGTATAAAATGTGCAATATAAATAAACTTGCCTTGCGTTGGATGCAGTGGTGTAAAGCACGCCGCCACTGGATTCTAGAGCAGTGGAGACGTGTTCTCTGGAGTGACCGATCACACTTCTCTGTCTGGCAATCCGATGGACGAGTCTGGGTTTGGCGGTTGCCAGGAGAACAGTACTTGCCTGACTGCATTGTGCCAAGTGTAAAATTTGGTGGAGGGGGGATTATGGTGTGGGGATGTTTTTCAGGGGTTGGGCTTGGCCCCTTAATTCCAGTGAAAGGAACTCTTAATGCTTCAACATACCAAAACATTTTGGACAATTTCATGCTCCCAACTTTGTGGGAACAGTTTGGGGATGGCCCCTTCCTGTTCCAACACAACTGCACACCAGTGCACAAAGCAAGGTCCATAAAGACATGGATGAGCGAGTTTGGTGTGGAGGAACTTGACTGGCCTGCACAGAGTCCTGACCTCAACCCGATAGAACACCTTTGGGATGAATTAGAGCGGAGACTGCGAGCCAGGCCTTCTTGCCCAACATCAGTGCCTGACCTCAAAAATGCACTTGCAGTGCCTGACCTCACAACTCCATATTAAACCCTAGATGGTTTAATGCGGGATGTCATTAAAGTTCATGTACATCTAAAGGCAGGCATCCCAATATAGCAATATGGCAATATAGTGTACATAAGTGAAAACTTGGAGGCTGCGATATTTGAAAAAAAAAAAAAAAAAAAAAAAAATAACACTTCACAAAGCTCAGTGCAAGTACTCCATTTAGACAGTTCTGATATGCCATGAATGCATCAATAGATACAATAGGCAAGGAGGCCCCATCCATCCATGTATAAAAATAAACATTGGTTACCAAAATTAAAAATGTTAATGTATCGACAGCCCTAGAAATAATATATTGTGGCATAATGTATCCTAATGACATCCTACATTACGCAGTTTAGACACGTATGAGCACCTAACCTGAACCCTTACACCTGAACAAACCTTAAAACCGCCTCCATCCACTAGTGTTGTAGTACTCGAGACCGGTCTTGAGACCATATTTTGGAGGTGTTGGTTTTGTCTCTGTCTTGACCGCATTTGTACTCTACCTTGTCTCAATCTCAGACTAAGAGGACTTTTTTTAAGACCACAACTGTGGGGATGTCACTAAATTTCCAGTGCATTGCTGATTTATTTATTAACAAAATGAATGGGTTCGTATGGTATGTTTCCACCCCCCATCAGATGGTCAGTGAATGGACCATGGGCCATCTAAGACTAACTTACTAATGCATTTCAGTTGTTTTACCACAGTAAACTGGGATAGAATAAAGTTTTAAAACAGAAAATGCCTGCCTGCCTGCCTACATATATATATACATACATACATACACACACATACATATACATACACATACACACACACATACATACATACATACATACATACATACATACATACATACATTACATACATACATACATACACATATATACACATATATAGGTCTAGCCTGAATAAAGAATGACAAATCACTGTTTCTTCAAAGAAAGGTCTCTGAACCAGGAACAGAAATGAAATTGTTTGATACTGACATTTAAACAACAAGATGAAAATGGCACTGGAAACTATATCAGATTTTGGTAACACTTTAGTTTAGGGTTCAGTTCTCACTATGAACTAGTTGCATATTAGCATGCATATTACTAGGATATTGGCTGTTTATTAGAACTTATAAAGCACATATTAATGCCTTATTCTGCATGACCATATTCTACATCCCTTAATCCGACCCAATACCTAAACTTAACAATTACCTTACTAACTATTAATAAACAGCAATTCGTTTTCTTTTTTTCCCTTTTTTTTTTTTTTTGGGATTGGACCCTACATACTCCCATGGCTACATCCACCCATTTCAAAAATTAATAGGTTTTCTCAACCTTATTTAGTTATTACTTTGACTGAACCATCATCTGAGGCAATACCAGAATCCAGCAACGTTTCCTTGGGAAGGGAAACACTGGAGCATTAGTCATAACCATGAAGAGACAATCTATTTTATGTGTCTCTCTCTCTCTCGCTCTCTGGCTCACACAAATCAGGTTACCTGCGTTTCCCCCCCCCCAATGCCGCCTTTTATAGATCATCCCGACATTGGAAAAATGAGGCTTTTGCTCGCTCCTGTCTCACTGCTGTGTTAATGATTTCCTGAAGAGGAAAGATTGCTCCCTAATCAAACCTGCTCCACCAATGGATCATCCTGCAGGGCTGGAACAACCCCATTATGAGTGATCTTTAGGGCAAACCTGTCTTAGCTGTGAGAAACAACATTCAAACAGAAGGGCATGTTTACATTTGCTAACAGGATAGAAGGTCGATAAACCCGCCATTGTGAGAGGAAAGAAAAAAAGTGTTTTCAAAGACATGCCAAATCAAATATTGGACAATTGTTGTCTTCCTTTCTGTTTATTTTATTTTATTTTTGGAGCTGACCATATATTTACTACATTTCAGCTCTTTTCATCCTTTATTTCCTTTCCAATGACCAATGACCTACTCCGTTAACAAAAAAGTACTATTCATTTGTTCGTTCAGAACTACTACCATAGTAAATGTTTTTTGGACATGCCATGTAGTGGACCTTCTAGTACCATGTAAATGTCTATATAACCTATAACTAAAAAAAGTGAAGAGGTAATCAAACCAAAGCCATAAGTTTGAGTCTAAGAGAACATGCATACCAAGAATATGCAGTCTTTTATGAGTACAGTATTATGGTACTGCTATAGTACTTTTAGTAACTGTCATACTGCAGTTTGTCTCTCTCACACATATTTTTCACCTGCTTCATCTAAACACAGTTCACCATTAGCAGTTCGGCTTTTTGCTCCTCCAGGATTTAAACAACAAACTGCAAAAAGGCAAAGTGATCCCCAGAAGTCTTATCACTATTATTGTATGTAGGGGGAATCAACTTAAGACTGGATTGTAGTTCTCTTTCTTATAGTTGGCGTACACTATACGTTTAGAGTCTGTAGTAGCAACATTTAACAACTCTATAGTAAATGTAGTGAGAAAATGAGAATGTAGAAAATGTCATGACATTCTGCAGGGTAAGAAATACAGGGTTAAAAATGCCAGTCTAATGGTATAGTCCAGTGCTTCAGCACCTCTGTTGTGAGGGACACTCCAGCCGTTTGATCCTCTGGGATTAGCTGTGAGCCAGTGTGATCTGGATTTAGCCTAAATCACTGCAGAGGAGAAGCTGGTTCACCATGGGAATCTATAAAACCTCAGAACCCTCAGCGGCAGCATGAAATTGCCTTTTTTATGCATTTATTTTTAGCCAGTAAGTTTATTTCCTGGATAGATAATGTTACATTCAAAACAGTTATGAAATAAACACACTGAATGATACAGTAGTTGTTGGAGTTTGCTACAACATTACTTTTGTACAGTGTTTAACTACTGTATATTTTAAGATTAAAACTTAACACTATACATTATACAGAACCAATTTTCAGCTGTACATGGTTTTTGAAGTGGTGATGTGTTTCGGTCGAGAGTAAAAGGTTTTTGTTATATTTTAGGTCAATCATGACAACTCTTGAATATGGCAATGCTAATGTATTGGTCTTGACGAACTAAATCTACTTTTATTTTTTATAAATGTCATTGTGAATTTAAGTATGCTAAAACAAATGCATCAATATAATTTATAAATGCAACTATGGTCACTCCACATGCAAATATCTTAGGCCTATCTAATATTAAAGAAAATATGCATATTCATCCGTCCATTTAGTGTTCAGTTGCCTGTTTTGGGTGTCAAGTTTTATGAATTAAGCCCATGCATGCCACCTGTAAAATCTTTGTTTGAACTGTGGGGTGGTCAGTGAGAATGACTGTCCACTGTAAAACACTTTATGGTTATTTATTTTTTACACTTAATTTTAGGAGTGCAAGCTATAGAACCAACAAAGCTAAGACATAGCCTATATGCTCATAAAACTGCCATCACATTTGCTAGCAAATGCATTATTAGCACAGCAACAACAACAAACATTCCAACCTCTTTCACTTGTTTGGTATTTCCATCCATAATTAATTTAATTAATTTTGTTTTCATGCCAGTTTCTGAGCTTTAAGTAGTCCTGGTTCAGAAATTAGGCATTAAATAATGATAAACAATGTAGCTGCAACAGATTAGCATTTGTGCTGATCCACTGAATAAAGAAGAAAATAACAACAGCAAACGCAGTATAGATTACAAGACTCTGCAAATATTTGCATTGCAGAATACTTGAGTGGAATACAATCCATCACCTCTAATGGACCAAATGTTAAAAAGACGCTGTTCTGATTTTTAATCAGAGGAGAATTTCTTTACCATGTTTGGAAACAATGGCTCAGAAATTGGAATTGCCTTTGTTCATGCGGTGCCATCTTTAATATCATAATTATGAAACCAAGCAATAGGATGGGTTATCAGTTGTGAAGAAAATGATTAAAATATATAATGTGTTTGAAAAAAAAAAATAGCTGCTTTCCATAATTTCATGAAAAACCCACCAGCATGCTGTGTTTTCTTAATTATGCTTGTGTTATATGCCAGTGTGATGCAGTGTGGTGTTCCACTGCTGTTTCTCTATGACATGGGGTTCTTAAGTTGAGTTCATGGAGCTCCAGAGGTAGTAAAAAGTAAAATCAATATTTATAAAATCAAATAGCGAGCAGAAAAAATATAAATATATTCCAGATAATATTTTAAACATATTCATAATAATCTTTTTGGCATGAAAAGTTGTATTATTTTTGGATGAACGCAAAGTTTCTCTGGGAACAAAACATGAGAGCGAACGCAAAGTTTCTCAGAGAACACAAAACATGAGAGCGAACGCAAAGTTTCTCTGGTAACACAAAACATGAGAGCGAAAGCAAAGTTTCTCTGAGAACACAAAACATGAGAGCGAAAGCAAAGTTTCTCTGGTAACACAAAACATGAGAGCGAAAGCAAAGTTTCTCAGAGAACACAAAACATGAGAGCGAACGCAAAGTTTCTCTCACAAAACATGAGAGCAACGCAAAGTTATCAGAACACAAAACATGAGAGCGAAAGCAAAGTTTCTCAGAGAAACAAAAGAGCGAACGCAAAGTTTCTCAGAGAACACAAAACATGAGAGCGAACGCACAAAGTTTCTCAGAGAACACAAAACATGAGAGCAACGCAAAGTTTCTCAGAGAACACAAAACATGAGAGCGAACGCAAAGTTTCTCAGAGAACACAAAACATGAGAGCGAACGCAAAGTTTCTCAGAGAACACAAAACATGAGAGCGAACGCAAAGTTTCTCAGAGAACACAAAACATGAGAAGCTGACATAAAGTTTCTCAGAGAACACAAAACATGAGAAGCGAACAAAGTTTCTCAGAGAACACAAAACATGAGAGCGAACATAAAGTTTCTCAGAGAACACAAAACATGAGAGCGAACGCAAAGTTTCTCAGAGAAACAAAACATGAGAGCGAACGCAAAGTTTCTCAGAGAACACAAAACATGAGAGCGAACGCAAAGTTTCTCTGGGAACAAAACATGAGAGCGAACATAAAGTTTCTCAGAGAACACAAAACATGAGAGCTACATAAAAGTTTCTCTGGTAACACAAAACATGAGAGCGAACGCAAAGTTACTCAGAACACAAAACATGAGAAGCTGAAACATAAAGTTAAAAGTTTCTCAGAAACACAAAACATGAGAGCAGCAACGCAAAGTTTCTCAGAGAACACAAAACATGAGAGCTGACATAAAGTTTCTCAGAGAACACAAAACATGAGAGCGAACATAAAGTTTCTCTGAACACAAAACATGAGAAGCGAACGCAAAAGTTACTCAGAGAACACAAAACATGAGAGCGAACGCAAAGTTTCTCAGAGAACACAAAACATGAGAGCGAACGCAAAGTTACTCAGAGAACACAAAACATGAGAGCGAACGCAAAGTTACTCAGAGAACACAAAACATGAGAGCGAACGCAAAGTTTCTCAGAGAACACAAAACATGAGAGCGAACATAAAGTTTCTCAGAGAACACAAAACATGAGAGCGAACGCAAAGTTTCTCAGAGAACACAAAACATGAGAGCCAGAGAGAAACAGTTTCTCAGAGAACACAAAACATGAGAGCGACATAAAGTTTCTCAGAGAACACAAAACATGAGAGCGAACGCAAAGTTTCTCAGAGAACACAAAACATGAGAGCTTAACATAAAGTTTCTCAGAGAACACAAAACATGAGAGCGAACATAAAGTTTCTCTGAGAACACAAAACATGAGAGCGAGCGCAAAGTTTCTCAGAGAACACAAAACATGAGAAACAAAACATGAGCAACGCAAAGTTTCTCAGAGAACACAAAACATGAGAGCGAACATAAAGTTACTCAGAGAACACAAAACATGAGAGCTAAGCGCAAAAGTTTCTCTGGTAACAAAAACATGAACGCGAAGCCAAAGTTTCTCAGAGAACACAAAACATGAGAACACAAACATAAAGTTTCTCAGAGAACACAAAACATGAGAGCGAACGCAAAGTTTCTCTGGGAACAAAACATGAGAGCGAACGCAAAGTTACTCAGAGAACACAAAACATGAGAGCGAACGCAAAGTTTCTCAGAGAAACAAAACATGAGAGCGAAACGCAAAGTTTCTCAGAGAACACAAAACATGAGAGCTAACGCATAAAGTTTCTCTGGTAACACAAAACATGAGAGCGAACGCAAAGTTTCTCAGAGAACACAAAACATGAGAGCGAACGCAAAGTTTCTCAGAGAAACAAAACATGAGAGCGAGCATAAAAGTTTCTCAGAGAACACAAAACATGAGAGCGAACATAAAAAGTTTCTCAGGAACACAAAACATGAGAGTGAACATAAAAGTTTCTCTGGTAACAAAAACATGAGAGCGAATAAAGTTTCTCAGAGAACACAAAACATGAGAGCGAACATAAAGTTTCTCAGAGAACACAAAACATGAGAGCGAACATAAAGTTTCTCAGAGAACACAAAACATGAGAGCGAACATAAAGTTTCTCAGAGAACACAAAACATGAGAGCGAGACATAAAGTTACTCAGAGAACACAAAACATGAGAGCGACATAAAGTTTCTCAGAGAACACAAAACATGAGAGCGAATAAAAAGTTTCTCTGGTAACAAAACATGAGAGCGAACGCAAAGTTTCTCAGAAACACAAAACATGAGAGCGAGAACATAAAGTTTCTCAGAGAACACAAAACATGAGAGCGAAAAGTTTCTGAGAACACATAAAGTTTCTCAGAGAACACAAAACATGAGAGCGAATAAAGTTTCTCAGAGAACACAAAACATGAGAGCGACATAAAAGTTACTCTGAGAACACAAAACATGAGAGTTACTCAGAACACAAAACATGAGAGTTACTCAGAACACAAAACATGAGAGCTGAGCATAAAGTTTCTCAGAGAACACAAAACATGAGAGCGACATAAAGTTTCTCAGAGAACACAAAACATGAGAGAACGCAGTGACATAAAGTTTCTCAGAGAACACAAAACATGAGAGAACACGAGCATAAGTTTCTCAGAGAACACAAAACATGAGAGCGAAACATAAAGTTTCTCAGAGAACACAAAACATGAGAGCGAACATAAAGTTTCTCTGGTAACACAAAACATGAGAGCGAACGCATAAAGTTTCTCAGAACACAAAACACATGAGAAGCGAACATAAAGTTTCTCAGAGAACACAAAACATGAGAGCGACATAAAGTTTCTCAGAAACACAAAACATGAGAAGCGACATAAAGTTTCTCAGAGAACACAAAACATGAGAAGCTGACATAAAGTTTCTCAGAGAACACAAAACATGAGAGCGAGCATAAAAGTTTCTCAGAGAACACAAAACATGAGAAGCGAGCATAAAGTTTCTCAGGTAACACAAAACATGAGAGCGAACGCAAAGTTTCTCAGAGAACACAAAACATGAGAGCGAACATAAAGTTTCTCAGAAACACAAAACATGAGAGCTGAACATAAAGTTTCTCAGAACACAAAACATGAGCGAACGCAAAGTTTCTCAGAGAACACAAAACATGAGAGCGAGCATAAAGTTTCTCAGAGAACACAAAACATGAGAAGCGACATAAAGTTTCTCAGGAACACAAAACATGAGAGTGAGCGAACGCAAAGTTTCTCAGAGAACAAAACATGAGAGCTAACATAAAGTTTCTCAGAGAACACAAAACATGAGAGCTGACATAAAAGTTTCTCAGAGAACACAAAACATGAGAGCGAACATAAAGTTTCTCAGAGAACACAAAACATGAGAAGCGAGCATAAAGTTTCTCAGAGAACACAAAACATGAGAAGCGAAGCATAAAGTTTCTCAGAGAACACAAAACATGAGAAGCGAACGCAAAGTTTCTCAGAGAACACAAAACATGAGAGCTGACATAAAGTTTCTCTGGTAACACAAAACATGAGAGCGAACATAAAGTTTCTCAGAGAACACAAAACATGAGAGCGAACATAAAGTTTCTCAGAGAACACAAAACATGAGAGCGAACATAAAGTTTCTCAGAGAACACAAAACATGAGAGCGAACATAAAGTTTCTCAGAGAACACAAAACATGAGAGCGAAGCATAAAAAGTTTCTCAGAGAACACAAAACATGAGAGCGAACATCAGAGAACACAAAACATGAGAGCGAGTTTCTCAGAGAACACAAAACATGAGAGCGAACATAAAGTTTCTCAGAGAACACAAAACATGAGAAAGCGACATAAAGTTTCTCAGAGAACACAAAACATGAGCGAACATAAAAGTTTCTCAGAGAACACAAAACATGAGAAGCGAGCATAAAAGTTTCTCAGAGAACACAAAACATGAGAGCGACATAAAGTTTCTCAGAGAACACAAAACATGAGAAACATGAGAACACAAAACATGAGAGCGAACGCAAAGTTTCTCAGAGAACACAAAACATGAGAGCGAAGCATAAAGTTTCTCAGAGAACACAAAACATGAGAGCGAGACGCAAAGTTTCTCAGAGAACACAAAACATGAGAAGCTGACATAAAGTTTCTCTGAGAACACAAAACATGAGAGCGAGCATAAAGTTTCTCTGGTAACACAAAACATGAGAGCGAAAAACACAAAACATCTCTAGAACACAAAACACAAAACATGAGAGCGACATAAAGTTTCTCAGAGAACACAAAACATGAGAGCGAGACATAAAGTTTCTCAGAGAACACAAAACATGAGAGCGACATAAAGTTTCTCAGAGAACACAAAACATGAGAAGCGAACATAAAGTTTCTCAGAGTAACACAAAACATGAGAGCGAACATAAAGTTTCTCAGAGAACACAAAACATGAGAGCGACATAAAGTTTCTCAGAGAACACAAAACATGAGAAAGCGACATAAAAGTTTCTCAGAGAACACAAAACATGAGAGCGAGCATAAAAAGTTTCTCAGAGAACACAAAACATGAGAGAGCAGCATAAAGTTTCTCAGAGAACACAAAACATGAGAGCGAGCATAAAGTTTCTCAGAGAACACAAAACATGAGAGCGACATAAAGTTTCTCAGAGAACACAAAACATGAGCGAGCATAAAGTTTCTCAGAGAACACAAAACATGAGAGCGACATAAAGTTTCTCAGAGAACACAACACATGAGAGAAACAAAACATGAAAGTTTCTCAGAGAACACAAAACATGAGAAGCGAGCATAAAAGTTTCTCAGAGAACACAAAACATGAGAAGCGACATAAAGTTTCTCAGAGAACACAAAACATGAGAGCGCGAGCATAAAGTTTCTCAGAGAACACAAAACATGAGAAGCTGACATAAAGTTTCTCAGAGAACACAAAACATGAGAGCAGGCATAAAGTTTCTCAGAGAACACAAAACATGAGAAGCGACATATAAAGTTTCTCAGAGAACACAAAACATGAGAAAGCGACATAAAGTTTCTCAGAAACACAAAACATGAGAGCTGAGCATAAAGTTTCTCAGAGAACACAAACATGAGAAGCGAACGCAAAGTTTCTCAGAGAACACAAAACATGAGAAGCGACATAAAGTTTCTCAGAGAACACAAAACATGAGAGCGAAAGCATAAAGTTTCTCAGAGAAACACAAAACATGAGAAGCGACATAAGTTTCTCAGAGAACACAAAACATGAGAGCGACATAAAGTTTCTCAGAGAACAAAACATGGAGAGCGAACATAAAGTTTCTCAGAGAACACAAAACATGAGAGCGAGCATAAAGTTTCTCAGAAACACAAAACATGAGAAGCACATAAAGTTTCTCAGAGAACACAAAACATGAGAAGCGACATAAAGTTTCTCAGAGAACACAAACACATGAGAAGCGACATAAAGTTTCTCTGAGAACACAAAACATGAGAAATGACATAAAGTTTCTCTGAGAACACAAAACATGAGAAGCGAGCAAAAGTTTCTCAGAGAACACAAAACATGAGAGTAAAGTTTCTCAGAGAACACAAAACATGAGAGCGAGCATAAAGTTTCTCAGAGAACACAAAACATGAGAGCTAACATAAAGTTTCTCAGAAACACAAAACATGAGAAGCGACATAAAGTTTCTCAGAGAACACAAAACATGAGGCGAGCATAAAGTTTCTCAGAGAACACAAAACATGAGGAAGCTGAGCATAAAGTTTCTCAGAGAACACAAAACATGAGAGCGACATAAAGTTTCTCAGAGAACACAAAACATGAGAGAGCTGACATAAAGTTTCTCTCTGGAACACACAAAACATGAGAGCTGACACAAAACATGACATGAGAGCGCTGACATAAAGTTTCTCAGAGAACACAAAACATGAGCTGACATAAAGTTTCTCAGAGAACACAAAACATGAGAAGCGAACGCATAAAGTTTCTCAGAGAACACAAAACATGAGAAGCGAACATAAAGTTTCTCAGAGAACACAAAACATGAGAAGCGACATAAAGTTTCTCAGAGTAACACACAAAACATGAGAAGCGACATAAAGTTTCTCAGAGAACACAAAACATGAAGCGAGCATAAAAGTTTCTCAGAGAACACAAAACATGAGAGCGACATAAAGTTTCTCAGAGAACAAAAACATGAGGAGCGACATAAAAGTTTCTCTGGTAACACAAAACATGAAACATGAGAACACAAAACATGAGAGCATAAAAAGTTTCTCAGAGAACACAAAACATGAGAAGCGAGCATAAAAGTTTCTCAGAACAACACAAAACATGAGAAGCGAACATAAAGTTTCTCAGAGAACACAAAACATGAGAAGCTGACATAAAGTTTCTCAGAGAACACAAAACATGAGAGCTGAACATAAAGTTTCTCAGAGAACACAAAACATGAGAGCGAACATAAAGTTTCTCAGAGAACACAAAACATGAGAGCGAGCATAAAGTTTCTCAGAGAACACAAAACATGAGAGCGAGCGCATAAAAGTTTCTCAGAGAACACAAAACATGAGAAGCGAGACATAAAGTTTCTCAGAACACAAAACATGAGCATAAAGTTTTCTCAGAGAACACAAAACATGAGAAGCGAGCATAAAGTTTCTCAGAGAACACAAAACATGAGAAGCTGACATAAAGTTTCTCAGAGAACACAAAACATGAGAGCGACATAAAGTTTCTCAGAGAACACAAAACATGAGAAGCGAGCATAAAGTTTCTCAGAGAACACAAAACATGAGAGCGACATAAAGTTTCTCAGAGAACACAAAACATGAGAAGCGACATAAAGTTTCTCAGAGAACACAAAACATGAGAAGCGACACATAAAGTTTCTCAGAGAACACAAAACATGAGAGCGAATGCATAAAGTTTCTCAGAGAACACAAAACATGAGAAGCGAACATAAAGTTTCTCTGGTAACACAAAACATGAGAAGCGACATAAAGTTTCTCAGAGAACACAAAACATGAGAGCGAAGCATAAAGTTTCTCAGAGAACACAAAACATGAGGAAGCGACATAAAGTTTCTCAGAGAACACAAAACATGAGAAGCGACATAAAGTTTCTCAGAAACACAAAACATGAGAAATGACATAAAAGTTTCTCAGAGAACACAAAACATGAGAGCGAGCATAAAGTTTCTCAGAGAACACAAAACATGAGAGCGAGACATAAAGTTTCTCAGAGAACACAAAACATGAGAAGCGAGCATAAAGTTTCTCAGAGAACACAAAACATGAGAAGCGAGCATAAAGTTTCTCAGAACACACAAAACATGAGAGCGAGCATAAAAGTTTCTCAGAGAACACAAAACATGAGAGCGAATGCAAAGTTTCTCTGGTAACACAAAACATGAGAGCTGAGCATAAAGTTTCTCAGAGAACACAAAACATGAGAAGCGAGCATAAAGTTTCTCAGAGAACACAAAACATGAGAAGCGAAGCATAAAGTTTCTCAGAGAACACAAAACATGAGAAGCTGACATAAAGTTTCTCAGAGAACACAAAACATGAGAGCTGACATAAAGTTTCTCAGAGAACACAAAACATGAGAGCTGACAGCAAAAGTTTCTCAGAGAACACAAAACATGAGGCGAGCGCATAAAGTTTCTCAGAGAACACAAAACATGAGAGCGAAGCATAAAGTTTCTCAGAGAACACAAAACATGAGAGCGAGCATAAAGTTTCTCAGAGAACACAAAACATGAGAGCGACATAAAAGTTTCTCAGAGAACACAAAACATGAGAAGCACATGAAAGTTTCTCAGAGAACACAAAACATAAAAGTTTCTCAGAAACACAAAACAGAGAACTCAGAGAACAAAAACATGAGAGCGACATAAAGTTTCTCTGAGAACACAAAACATGAGAAGCGAAAGCATAAAGTTTCTCAGAGAACACAAAACATGAGAGCGCAGCATAAAGTTTCTCAGAGAACACAAAACATGAGAGCGATAAAGTTTCTCAGAGAACACAAAACATGAGAAAGCGACATAAAGTTTCTCAGAGAACACAAAACATGAGAGCGAAGCGAACATAAAGTTTCTCTGAGAACACAAAACATGAGAAGCGAGCATAAAGTTTCTCAGAGAACACAAAACATGAGAGCGAGCATAAAGTTTCTCAGAGAACACAAGTTTCTCACAAGTGTCTCAGAACACAAAACGAGCACATAAAGTTTCTCAGAGAACACAAAACATGAGAAGCGACATAAAGTTTCTCAGAGAACACAAAACATGAGAGCGAACGACATAAAAGTTTCTCAGAGAACACAAAACATGAGAGCGACATAAAGTTTCTCAGAGAACACAAAACATGAGAGCGAGCATAAAGTTTCTCAGAGAACACAAAACATGAGAGCGACATAAAGTTTCTCAGAGAACACAAAACATGAGAGCGAGCATAAAAGTTTCTCAGAGAACACAAAACATGAGGCGAACGAAGCATAAAAGTTTCTCAGAGAACACAAAACATGAGGAGCGAACATAAAGTTTCTCAGAGAACACAAAACATGAGAGCGAGCATAAAGTTTCTCAGAGAACACAAAAACATGAGAAGCGACATAAAGTTTCTCAGAGAACACAAAACATGAGCGAAATGACATAAAGTTTCTCAGAGAACACAAAACATGAGAAATGCGACATAAAGTTTCTCAGAGAACACAAAACATGAGAAGCGACATAAAGTTTCTCAGAGAACACAAAACATGAGAAGCGAGCATAAAGTTTCTCAGAGAACACAAAACATGAGAGCGAGCATAAAAGTTTCTCAGAGAACACAAAACATGAGAGCGAACATAAAGTTTCTCAGAGAACACAAAACATGAGAAGCGACATAAAAGTTTCTCAGAGAACACAAAACATGAGAGCGAGCGACATAAAGTTTCTCAGAGAACACAAAACATGAGAAGCTGAAGCATAAAAGTTTCTCAGAGAACACAAAACATGAGAGCGACATAAAGTTTCTCAGAGAACACAAAACATGAGAGCTGACATAAAGTTTCTCAGAGAACACAAAACATGAGAAGCGACATAAAGTTTCTCAGAGAACACAAAACATGAGAGGAACGAAAGTTTCTCAGAGAACACAAAACATGAGGAAGCGAGCATAAAGTTTCTCAGAGAACACACAAAACATGAGAGCAGAGCATAAAGTTTCTCAGAGAACACAAAACATGAGAGCGAGCATAAGTTTCTCAGAGAACACAAAACATGAGAAGCGACATAAAGTTTCTCAGAGAACACAAAACATGAGCGAGACGCAAAGTTTCTCAGAGAACACAAAACATGAGAGAAAGACATAAAAGTTTCTCAGAGAACACAAAACATGAGGCGAGCATAAAAGTTTCTCAGAGAACACACAAAACATGAGAAGCTGACATAAAGTTTCTCAGAGAACACAAAACATGAGAGCGACATAAAAGTTTCTCAGAGAACACAAACATGAGAGCGAGAGAACACAAAACATGAGAAGCTGACATAAAGTTTCTCTCAGAACACACAAAACATGAGAATGACATAAAGTTTCTCAGAGAACACAAAACATGAAGCGACATAAAGTTTCTCAGAACACAAAACATGAGAGCTGAGCATAAAGTTTCTCAGAGAACACAAAACATGAGAAACGAAGCATAAAGTTTCTCAGAGAACACAAAACATGAGAGCTGAGCATAAAGTTTCTCTGAGAACACACAAAACATGAGAGCGACATAAAGTTTCTCAGAGAACACAAAACATGAGAGCTGACATAAAGTTTCTCAGAGAACACAAAACATGAGAGCATGACATAAAGTTTCTCAGAGAACACAAAACATGAGAAATGACATAAAGTTTCTCAGAGAACACAAAACATGAGAAGCGACATAAAGTTTCTCAGAGAACACAAAACATGAGAAAGCTGACATAAAGTTTCTCTCACAAAACATGAGAATAAAAGTTTCTCACACAAAACATGAGAAGCTGACATAAAGTTTCTCAGAGAACACAAAACATGAGAAACGAGCATAAAGTTTCTCAGAAACACAAAACATGAGAAGCGAGCATAAAGTTTCTCAGAGAACACAAAACATGAGAAGCTGACATAAAAGTTTCTCTGGGAACAAAACATGAGAAGCTGACATAAAGTTTCTCAGAGAACACAAAACATGAGAAGCGAGCATAAAGTTTCTCAGAGAACACAAAACATGAGAAAGAAGCAAAAGTTTCTCAGAGAACACAAAACATGAGAAGCGACATAAAGTTTCTCTGGTAACACAAAACATGAGAAATGACATAAAGTTTCTCAGAGAACACAAAACATGAGAAAGCGACATAAAGTTTCTCAGAACACAAACATGAGAAAGCGACATAAAGTTTCTCAGAGAACACAAAACATGAGAGCTGAGCATAAAGTTTCTCCAGAGAACACAAAACATGAGAAGCTCAGAGAACACAAAACATGAGAAGCGAGCATAAAGTTTCTCAGAGAACACAAAACATGAGAAGCTGACATAAAGTTTCTCAGAGAACACAAAACATGAAATGACATAAAGTTTCTCAGAGAACACAAAACATGAGAGAAGCGAGCATAAAGTTTCTCAGAGAACACAAAACATGAGAAGCGACATAAGTTTCTCAGAGAACACAAAACATGAGAGAAGCGAGCATAAAGTTTCTCAGAGAACACAAAACATGAGAGCAATAAAGTTTCTCAGAGAACACAAAACATGAGAAGCGACACATAAAGTTTCTCAGAGAACACAAAACATGAGGCAAGCGAGCATAAAAGTTACTCAGAGAACACAAAACATGAGAAGCGACATAAAAGTTTCTCAGAGAACACAAAACATGAGAAAGCGAGCATAAAGTTTCTCAGAGTAACACAAAACATGAGAGCGAGCATAAAGTTTCTCAGAAACACAAAACATGAGAGCGAGCATAAAGTTTCTCTGAGTAACACAAAACATGAGAACACAAAAGTTTCTCAGAGAACACAAAACATGAGGCGACATAAAGTTTCTCAGAGAACACAAAACATGAGAAGCGAGCATAAAAGTTTCTCAGAGAACACAAAACATGAGAAATGACATAAAGTTTCTCAGAGAACACAAAACATGAGAAGCGAGCATAAAAGTTTCTCTGGTAACACAAAACATGAGAAAGATAAAGTTTCTCAGGTAACAAAAACATGAGAAGCGAGCATAAAGTTTCTCAGAGAACACAAAACATGAGAAGCGAGCATAAAGTTTCTCAGAGAACACAAAACATGAGAGCGACATAAAAGTTTCTCAGAGAACACAAAACATGAGAGCTGAGCATAAAGTTTCTCAGAGAACACAAAACATGAGAAAGCGAAACGCATAAAGTTTCTCTGGTAACACAAAACATGAGAAGCTGACATAAAGTTTCTCAGAGAACACAAAACATGAGAGCGAGAAGCTCAGAGAACACAAAGTTTCTCAGAGAACACAAAACATGAGAAGCGACATAAAGTTTCTCAGAGAACACAAAACATGAAACATGAGAAGCGAGCAAAAGTTTCTCAGAGAACACAAAACATGAGAGCGACATAAAGTTTCTCAGAGAACACAAAACATGAGAAGCGACATAAAGTTTCTCAGAGAACACAAAACATGAGAGCGAAGCATAAAGTTTCTCAGAGAACACAAAACATGAGAGCGAGCATAAAGTTTCTCAGGTAACACAAAACATGAGAAGCGAGCATAAAGTTTCTCAGAGAACACAAAACATGAGAGAAGCGAGCATAAAGTTTCTCAGAGAACACAAAACATGAGAAGCGAAGCATAAAGTTTCTCAGAGAACACAAAACATGAGAAGCGAGCATAAAGTTTCTCAGAGAACACAAAACATGAGAAGCGACATAAAGTTTCTCAGAGAACACAAAACATGAGAAAGCGACATAAAGTTTCTCAGAGAACACAAAACATGAGAAGCGAGCATAAAGTTTCTCAGAGAACACAAAACATGAGAAATGAGCATAAAAGTTTCTCAGAACACACAAAACATGAGAGCGAAACATATAAAGTTTCTCAGAGAACACAAAACATGAGAAGCGAGCATAAAAGTTTCTCAGAGAACACAAAACATGAGAAGCGACATAAAGTTTCTCAGAGAACACACAAAACATGAGAACATGACATAAAGTTTCTCAGAGAACACAAAACATGAGAAGCGAGCATAAAAGTTTCTCTGGAGAACACAAAACATGAGAAGCTGACATAAAGTTTCTCAGAGAACACAAAACATGAGAAGCGAGACATAAAGTTTCTCAGAGAACACAAAACATGAGAGCGACATAAAGTTTCTCAGAACACAAAACATGAGAGCGAGCATAAAGTTTCTCAGAGAACACAAAACATGAGAAATGAGCATAAAGTTTCTCAGAGAACACAAAACATGAGAGCTGACATAAAAGTTTCTCAGAGAAACACAAAACATGAGGCGAGCGAGCATAAAGTTTCTCAGAGAACACAAAACATGAGAAGCGAGCATAAAGTTTCTCAGAGAACACAAAACATGAGAAAGCGACATAAAGTTTCTCAGAGAAACACAAAACATGAGAAGCGAGAAGCTGACAAAGTTTCTCTGGTAACACAAAACATGAGAAACAAAACATCTCAGAACACAAAACATGAGAAGCGAGCATAAAGTTTCTCAGAGAACACAAAACATGAGAAGCGAGACATAAAGTTTCTCAGAGAACACAAAACATGAGAGCTGACATAAAAGTTTCTCAGAGAACACAAAACATGAGAAGCGAAGCATAAAGTTTCTCAGAGAACACAAAACATGAGAGCTGACATAAAGTTTCTCAGAGAACACAAAACATGAGAGAATGAGCATAAAGTTTCTCAGAGAACACAAAACATGAGAAATGACATAAAGTTTCTCAGAGAACACAAAACATGAGAGCGAGCACATAAAGTTTCTCAGAGAACACAAAACATGAGAAGCGAGCATAAAGTTTCTCAGAGAACACAAAACATGAAAAGCTGACATAAAGTTTCTCAGAGAACACAAAACATGAGGCGAGCAGCAAAAAGTTTCTCAGAACACACAAAACATGAGAGCGACATAAAGTTTCTCTGAGAACACAAAACATGAGAAAACATAAAGTTTCTCAGAGAACACAAAACATGATGAAGCTGACATAAAGTTTCTCAGAGAACACAAAACATGAGAAGCTGACATAAAGTTTCTCAGAGAACACAAAACATGAGGAAGCGAGCATAAAGTTTCTCAGAGAACACAAAACATGAGAAGCGACATAAAGTTTCTCAGAGAACACAAAACAAAACATGAGTTTCTCAGAGAACACAAAACATGAGGCTGACATAAAGTTTCTCAGAGAACACAAAACATGAGAGCGACATAAAGTTTCTCAGGTAACACAAAACATGAGAAAGCGAGCATAAAGTTTCTCAGAGAACACAAAACATGAGAAAGCGACATAAAGTTTCTCAGAGAACACAAAACATGAGAAGCGAGACATAAAGTTTCTCAGAGAACACAAAACATGAGAGCGAGCATAAAGTTTCTCAGAGAACACAAAACATGAGAAAGCTGACATAAAGTTTCTCAGAGAACACAAAACATGAGGCGAGCACATAAAGTTTCTCAGAGAACACAAAACATGAGAAGCGACATAAAGTTTCTCAGAGAACACAAAACATGAGAAGCGAGCATAAAGTTTCTCAGAAACACAAAACATGAAAGAGCATTTTCTCAGAACACAAAACAAAACATGAGAGCGAACATAAAGTTTCTCAGAGAACACAAAACATGAGAGCTGACATAAAGTTTCTCAGAGAACACAAAACATGAGGAAGCTGACATAAAGTTTCTCAGAGAACACAAAACATGAGAAGCGACATAAAGTTTCTCAGAGAACACAAAACATGAGAGAAGCTGACATAAAGTTTCTCACACAAAACATGAGAAGCGACATAAAGTTTCTCAGAGAACACAAAACATGAGAAGCTGACATAAAGTTTCTCAGAGAACACAAAACATGAGAAGCGACATAAAGTTTCTCAGAGAACACAAAACATGAGGAAGCGACATAAAAGTTTCTCAGAGAACACAAAACATGAGAAGCTGACATAAAGTTTCTCAGAGAACACAAAACATGAGAAGCGACGCAAAGTTTCTCAGAGAACACAAAACATGAGAGAAGCATAAAGTTTCTCAGAGAACACAAAACATGAGAAGCTGAGCATAAAGTTTCTCAGAGAACACAAAACATGAGAGCGAGCGACATAAAGTTTCTCAGAGAACACAAAACATGAGAGAAACGACATAAAGTTTCTCAGAACACAAAACATGAGAAGCTGACATAAAGTTTCTCAGAGAACACAAAACATGAGGAGAGCGACATAAAGTTTCTCAGAGAACACAAAACATGAGAAGCGACGCAAAGTTTCTCAGAGAACACAAAACATGAGAGCGAGCATAAAGTTTCTCAGAGTAACACAAAACATGAGAGCGACATAAAGTTTCTCAGAGAACACAAAACATGAGAAGCGACATAAAGTTTCTCAGAAACACAAAACATGAGAGCGAGCATAAAAGTTTCTCAGAGAACACAAAACATGAGAAATGACATAAAGTTTCTCAGAGAACACAAAACATGAGAAGCGAGCATAAAGTTTCTCAGAGAACACAAAACATGAGGCGAAGCATAAAGTTTCTCAGAGAACACAAAACATGAGAAGCGAGCATAAAGTTTCTCAGAGAACACAAAACATGAAAATAAAGTTTCTCAGAGAACACAAAACATGAGAGCGAGCATAAAGTTTCTCAGAGAACACAAAACATGAGAGCCCAGACATAAAGTTTCTCAGAGAACACAAAACATGAGAGCTGACATGAGCAAAGTTTCTCAGAGAACACAAAACATGAGAAGCGAGCATAAAGTTTCTCAGAGAACACAAAACATGAGTTTCTCAGAGAACACAAACATGAAGTTTCTCAGAGAACACAAAACATGAGAAGCTGACATAAAGTTTCTCAGAGAACACAAAACATGAGAAATGAGCATAAAGTTTCTCAGAGAACACACAAACATGAGAAGCGACATAAAGTTTCTCAGAGAACACAAAACATGAGCTGACATAAAGTTTCTCAGAGAACACAAAACATGAGAGCGACATAAAGTTTCTCAGAGAACACAAAACATGAGAAGCGACATAAAGTTTCTCAGAGAACACAAAACATGAGAGAAGCGACATAAAGTTTCTCAGAGAACACAAAACATGAGAAGCGCATAAAGTTTCTCAGAGAACACAAAACATGAGAAGCGAGCATAGAAAGTTTCTCAGAGAACACAAAACATGAGAAGCGACATAAAGTTTCTCAGAGAACACAAAACATGAAATGACATAAAGTTTCTCAGAGAAACAAAACATGAGGAAGCTGAGCATAAAAGTTTCTCAGAGAACACAAAACATGAGGAAGCGACATAAAGTTTCTCAGAGAACACAAAACATGAGAAGCGAGCATAAAGTTTCTCAGAACACAAAAAAACATGAGAGCGACATAAAAGTTTCTCAGAGAACACAAAACATGAGGAAGCGAGCATAAAGTTTCTCTGAGAACACAAAACATGAGAGCGAAACGCATAAAGTTTCTCAGAGAACACAAAACATGAGAAAGCGACATAAAGTTTCTCAGAGAACACAAAACATGAGAGCTGAGCATAAAGTTTCTCAGAGAACACAAAACATGAGAAAAACATGACATAAAGTTTCTCAGAGAACACAAAACACATGAAGCTGACATAAAGTTTCTCAGAGAACACAAAACATGAGAAGCGACATAAAGTTTCTCTGGAACACAAAACATGAGAAGCGACATAAAGTTTCTCAGAGAACACAAAACATGAGAAAGCGACATAAAGTTTCTCTCAGAACACAAAACATGAGAAACGAGCATAAAGTTTCTCAGAGAACACAAAACATGAGAAGCGAGACATAAAGTTTCTCAGAACACAAAACATGAGAAGCGAGCATAAAGTTTCTCAGAGAACACAAAACATGAGAAGCAATGCATAAAGTTTCTCAGAGAACACAAAACATGAAGGCAGACATAAAGTTTCTCAGAACAACACAAAACATGAGAAGCGAGCATAAAGTTTCTCAGAGAACACAAAACATGAGAAAGCGACATAAAGTTTCTCAGAGAACACAAAACATGAGAGCGAGCATAAAAGTTTCTCAGAGAACACAAAACATGAGAAGCGAGGCATAAAGTTTCTCAGAGAACACAAAACATGAGAATGACATAAAGTTTCTCAGAGAACACAAAACATGAGAAGCGAGCATAAAGTTTCTCAGAGAACACAAAACATGAGAAGCGACATAAAGTTTCTCAGAGAACACAAAACATGAGAAGCGCATGACATAAAAGTTTCTCAGAGAACACAAAACATGAGAAGCAGACATAAAGTTTCTCAGAGAACACAAAACATGATGAAGCGAGCATAAAGTTTCTCAGAGAACACAAAACATGAGAAAGCTGACATAAAGTTTCTCAGAGAACACAAAACATGAGAATGAGAAGCGATAAAGTTTCTCAGAGAACACAAAACATGAGCTGAGCATAAAGTTTCTCAGAGAACACAAAACATGAGAGAAGCGAAGCATAAAAGTTTCTCAGAGAACACAAAACATGAGCGACATATAAAGTTTCTCAGAGAACACAAAAACATGAGAAGCGAGCATAAAGTTTCTCAGAGAACACAAAACATGAGAGAGCGAGCATAAAGTTTCTCAGAGAACACAAAACATGAGAGCGAGCATAAAGTTTCTCAGAGAACACAAAACATGAGAAGCGACATAAAGTTTCTCAGAGAAACACAAAACATGACATAAAGCTCAGAAAACATGCATAAAAAGTTTCTCAGAGAACACAAAACATGAGAAGCGACATAAAGTTTCTCTGAGAACACAAAACATGAGAGAAAGCTGACATAAAGTTTCTCAGAGAACACAAAACATGAGAGTGAGCATAAAGTTTCTCAGAGAACACAAAACATGAGAGCTGAGCAAAGTTTCTCAGAGAACACAAAACATGAGAAGCGAGCATAAAGTTTCTCAGAGAACACAAAACATGAGAAGCGAGCATAAAGTTTCTCAGAGAACACAAAACATGAGAAGCGACATAAAGTTTCTCAGAGAACACAAAACATGAGAGCGAGACATAAAGTTTCTCAGAACACACAAAACATGAGAGCGAGACATAAGTTTCTCTGAGAACACAAAACATGAGAGCTGACATAAAGTTTCTCAGAGAACACAAAACATGAGAAGAGACATAAAGTTTCTCAGAGAACACAAAACATGAGAAGCGACATAAAAGTTTCTCAGAGAACACAAAACATGAGAAATGAGCATAAAGTTTCTCAGAGAACACAAAACATGAGAGCTGACATAAAGTTTCTCAGAACACAAAACATGAAAACATAAAGTTTCTCAGAGAACACAAAACATGAGAAAGCTGACATAAAGTTTCTCAGAGAACACAAAACATGAGCTGAGCATAAAGTTTCTCAGAAGAACACAAAACATGAGAAGCTGACATAAAAGTTTCTCAGAGAACACAAAACATGAGAAAGCGAGCATAAAGTTTCTCAGAGAACACAAAACATGAGAGCAGACATAAAGTTTCTCTGAGAACACAAAACATGAAAGCTCAGAGAACACAAAACATAAAGTTTCTCAGAGAACACAAAACATGAGAAGCGAGCATAAAGTTTCTCAGAGAACACAAAACATGAGAGAAGCAGCATAAAGTTTCTCTCAGAACAACACAAAACATGAACACAAAACATGCAGCGAAGCATACAAAAGTTTCTCAGAGAACACAAAACATGAGAAGCGACATAAAGTTTCTCAGAGAACACAAAACATGAGAAGCGACATAAAGTTTCTCAGAGAACACAAAACATGAGAGCGAGACATAAAGTTTCTCAGAGAACACAAAACATGAGAAGCGACATAAAGTTTCTCAGAGAACACAAAACATGAGAGCCAAGCGACATAAAGTTTCTCAGAGAACACAAAACATGAGAAGCGACATAAAGTTTCTCAGAGAACACAAAACATGAGAGCATGAGAGGCATAAAGTTTCTCAGAGAACACAAAACATGAGAGCGAGCATAAAGTTTCTCAGAGAACACAAAACATGAGAAGCGACATAAAGTTTCTCAGAGAACACAAAACATGAGAAGCGACATAAAGTTTCTCAGAGAACACAAAACATGAGGAAGCGAGCATAAAGTTTCTCTGAGAAACACAACAAAACATGAGAGAAATGACATAAAGTTTCTCAGAAACACAAAACATGAGAAGCGACATAAAGTTTCTCAGAGAACACAAAACATGAGAAGCTGACATAAAAGTTTCTCAGAGAACACAAAACATGAGAGAGCTGAGCATAAAGTTTCTCAGAGAACACAAAACATGAGAGCTGACATAAAGTTTCTCTGGTAACACAAAACATGAGAGCGAGCATAAAGTTTCTCAGAACACACAAACATGAGAGCTGACATAAAGTTTCTCAGAGAACACAAAACATGAGAAGCAGCATAAAGTTTCTCAGGTAACACAAAACATGAGAAAGCGAGCATAAAGTTTCTCAGAGAACACAAAACATGAGAAAGCGAGCATAAAGTTTCTCAGAGAACACAAAACATGAGAGCGAGACATAAAGTTTCTCAGAGAACACAAAACATGAGAAATGACATAAAGTTTCTCTGGTAACACAAAACATGAGAAGCGAAGCATAAAGTTTCTCAGAGAACACAAAACATGAGAGAGCAAAAGTTTCTCAGAGAACACAAAACATGAAAGTTTTCTCAGAGAACACAAAACATGAGAGCGACATAAAGTTTCTCAGAGAACACAAAACATGAGAAGCGATAAAAGTTTCTCAGAGAACAAAAACATGAGCGCAGTTTCTCAGAACACAAAACATGAGAGCGAGCATAAAGTTTCTCAGAGAACACAAAACATGAGAAGCGACATAAAGTTTCTCAGAACACAAAACATGAAATGACATAAAAGTTTCTCAGAGAACACAAAACATGAGGCTGAGCGCATAAAGTTTCTCAGAACACAAAACATGAGAAGCGAGCATAAAGTTTCTCAGAGAACACAAAACATGAGAGCGAGCATAAAGTTTCTCAGGAGAACACAAAACATGAGAAGCGACATAAAAAGTTTCTCAGAGAACACAAAACATGAAGCGAGCATAAAGTTTCTCAGAGAACACAAAACATGAGGCGAACACAAAACATGAAAGCACGCAAAGTTTCTCAGAGAACACAAAACATGAGAGCGAGCATAAAGTTTCTCAGAGAACACAAAACATGAGAGCATAAAGTTACTCAGAGAACAAAGAGAAGCGACATAAAGTTTCTCAGAGAACACAAAACATGAGAAGCGAGCATAAAGTTTCTCAGAGAACACAAAACATGAGCGACATAAAGTTTCTCAGAGAACACAAAACATGAGAGCGAGCATAAAGTTTCTCAGAACACAAAACATGAGAAGCGAAGCATAAAAGTTTCTCAGAAGAACACAAAACATGAAGTTTCTCAGAGAAACACAAAACATGAGAAAGCGACATAAAGTTTCTCAGAGAACACAAAACATGAGAAGCGAGCATAAAGTTTCTCAGAGAACACAAAACATGAGAGAAAGAAGCATAAAGTTTCTCAGAGAACACAAAACATGAGAGCGACATAAAGTTTCTCTGGTAACACAAAACATGAGGAAGCTGACATAAAGTTTCTCAGAGAACACAAAACATGAGCTGACATAAAGTTTCTCAGAGAACACAAAACATGAGAAGCGAGCATAAAGTTTCTCAGAACACACAAAACATGAGAATGACATAAAGTTTCTCAGAGAACACAAAACATGAGAGCCGAGCATAAAGTTTCTCAGAGAACACAAAACATGAGAAGCGACATAAAGTTTCTCTGAGAACACAAAACATGAGAGAAATGCATAAAGTTTCTCAGAGAACACAAAACATGAGAAAGCGACATAAAGTTTCTCAGAGAACACAAAACATGAGAAATGAGCATAAAGTTTCTCAGAGAACACAAAACATGAGAATGAAACATAAAGTTTCTCAGAGAACACAAAACATGAGAAGCGAAGCATAAAGTTTCTCAGAGAACACAAAACATGAGAGAAGCTGACATAAAGTTTTCTCTGGTAACACAAAACATGAGAAGCGAGCATAAAGTTTCTCAGAGAACACAAAACATGAGGCTGACATAAAGTTTCTCAGAGAACACAAAACATGAGAAGCGATGACATAAAGTTTCTCAGAGAACACAAAACATGAGGAAGCGAGCATAAAGTTTCTCAGAGAACACAAAACATGAGAAGCTGACATGTTTCTCAGAGAACACAAAACATGAGGAAGCGACAAAAGTTTCTCAGAGAACACAAAACATGAGAGAAGCACATAAGTTTCTCAGAGAACACAAAACATGAGAAGCAGACATAAAGTTTCTCAGAGAACACAAAACATGAAGCGACATAAAGTTTCTCAGAGAACACAAAACATGAGAAGCGACATAAAGTTTCTCAGAGAACACAAAACATGAGAAGCGAGCATAAAGTTTCTCAGAGAACACAAAACATGAGGAGCTGACATAAAGTTTCTCAGAGAACACAAAACATGAGAAAGCGAGCATAAAGTTTCTCAGAGAACACAAAACATGAGAGCGAATAAAAAGTTTCTCAGAGTAACACAAAACATGAGAGCGAGAACATAAAGTTTCTCAGAGAACACAAAACATGAGAAAGCGACATAAAGTTTCTCAGAGAACACAAAACATGAGAGCTGAGCATAAAGTTTCTCAGAGAACACAAAACATGAGAAGCGACATAAAGTTTCTCAGAGAACACAAAACATGAGAAGCTGACATAAAGTTTCTCAGAGAACACAAAACACATGAGGAAGCGGACATAAAAGTTTCTCAGAGAACACAAAACATGAGGAAGCTGACATAAAGTTTCTCAGAACACAAAACATGAGAGAAAGCATAAAGTTTCTCAGAGAACACAAAACATGAGAGCGAGACATAAAGTTTCTCAGAGAACACAAAACATGAAATGACATAAAGTTTCTCAGAGAACACAAAACATGAGAAATGACATAAAGTTTCTCTGGTAACACAAAACATGAGAAGCGACATAAAGTTTCTCAGAGAACACAAAACATGAGAGCGAAGCGACATAAAGTTTCTCAGAGAACACAAAACATGAGAAGCTGACATAAAAGTTTCTCTGAAGAACACAAAACATGAGAGCGACATAAAGTTTCTCAGAACACAAAACATGAGAAGCTGACATAAAAGTTTCTCAGGTAACACAAAACATGAGAAAGCGAGCATAAAGTTTCTCTGGTAACACAAAACATGAGAATGAGCATAAAAGTTTCTCAGAGAACACAAAACATGAGAGCGAGACATAAAGTTTCTCAGAGAACACAAAACATGAGAAATGACATAAAGTTTCTCAGAGAACACAAAACATGAGAGCGAGCATAAAGTTTCTCAGAGAACACAAAACATGAGAAGCGACATAAAGTTTCTCAGAGAACACAAAACATGAGAAGCGAGCAAAAGTTTCTCAGAGTAACACAAAACATGAGCAGACATAAAAGTTTCTCAGAGAACACAAAACATGAGAAGCGAGCATAAAGTTTCTCAGAGAACACAAAACATGAAAGCATGAGAGAACACAAAACATGAGAGCTGACATAAAGTTTCTCAGAGAACACAAAACATGAGAAAGCGACATAAAAGTTTCTCTGAGAACACAAAACATGAGAGCGACATAAAGTTTCTCAGAGTAACACAAAACATGAGAAAGCGAGCATAAAGTTTCTCAGAGAACACAAAACATGAGAGCGACATAAAGTTTCTCAGAGAACACAAAACATGAGAAGCGAGCATAAAGTTTCTCAGAGAACACAAAACATGAGGAAGACATAAAGTTTCTCAGAGAACACAAAACATGAGAGCGACATAAAGTTTCTCAGAGAACACAAAACATGAGAAGCGAGCATAAAGTTTCTCTGGTAACACAAAACATGAGAAATGAGCATAAAGTTTCTCAGAGAACACAAAACATGAGAGCGACATAAAGTTTCTCAGAGAACACAAAACATGAGAAGCGAGCATAAAGTTTCTCAGAGAACACAAAACATGAGAGCAAGCGAAACATAAAGTTTCTCTGGAGAACACAAAACATGAGGCGAGCTGACATAAAGTTTCTCAGAGAACACAAAACATGAGAAGCGACATAAAGTTTCTCAGAGAACACAAAACATGAGAGCAGCTGAGCAAAGTTTCTCTGAGAACACAAAACATGAGAAGCTGACATAAAGTTTCTCAGAACACAAAACATGAGAGAAGCGACATAAAGTTTCTCAGAGAACACAAAACATGAGAGCGAGCATAAAGTTTCTCAGGTAACACAAAACATGAGAAGCGACATAAAGTTTCTCAGAACAACACAAAACATGAGAGAAGCGACATAAAGTTTCTCAGAGAACACAAAACATGAGAGCGACATAAAAGTTTCTCAGAGAACACAAAACATGAGAAGCGAAGCATAAAGTTTCTCAGAGAACACAAAACATGAGAAGAAGAGCATAAAGTTTCTCAGAGAACACAAAACATGAGAAG
The DNA here is from genome assembly GCA_018749465.1 of Paracanthobrama guichenoti. Classification (NCBI taxonomy): domain Eukaryota; kingdom Metazoa; phylum Chordata; class Actinopteri; order Cypriniformes; family Gobionidae; genus Paracanthobrama; species Paracanthobrama guichenoti. The sequence goes on along the minus strand of CM031959.1, from coordinate 40,017,437 downwards.
CGAACATAAAGTTTCTCAGAAGAACACAAAACATGAGAAGCGACATAAAGTTTCTCAGAGAACACAAAACATGAGAAGCGACGCATAAAGTTTCTCAAAACAGAGAACAAGTTTCTCAGAGAACACAAACATGAGGAGCATAAAGTTTCTCAGAGAACACAAAACATGAGAGAGCGAGCATAAAGTTTCTCAGAGAACACAAAACATGAGAGCGAGCATAAAGTTTCTCAGAGAACACAAAACATGAGGAAGCGACATAAAAGTTTCTCAGAGAACACAAAACATGAGAAAACAAAAGTTTCTCTGGTAACACAAAACATGAGAAGCGAGCATAAAGTTTCTCAGAGAACACAAAACATGAGAAGAGCATAAAGTTTCTCAGAGAACACAAAACATGAGAGCGAGCATAAAAGTTTCTCAGAGAACACAAAACATGAAAGCGAGCTGATATAAAGTTTCTCAGAGAACACAAAACATGAGGCGACACATAAAGTTTCTCAGAGAACACAAAACATGAGAGCGACATGAGCAAAAGTTTCTCTGAACACAAAACATGAGGAAGCATGACATAAAGTTTCTCAGAACACAAAAACATGAGAGCGAGCATAAAGTTTCTCAGAGAACACAAAACATGAGAAAGCTGAAGCATAAAGTTTCTCAGAGAACACAAAACATGAGAAGCTGACATAAAAGTTTCTCAGAGAACACAAAACATGAGAAGACAGCAAAAAGTTTCTCAGAGAACACAAAACATGAGCGAGCATAAAGTTTCTCAGAGAACACAAAACATGAAGCGACATAAAGTTTCTCCAGAGAACACAAAACATGAGAAGCGACATAAAGTTTCTCTGAGAACACAAAACATGAGAAATGAAGCATAAAGTTTCTCAGAAACACAAAACATGAGAAGCGAAGCATAAAGTTTCTCAGAGAACAAAACATGAGAACATAAAAGTTTCTCAGAGAACACAAAACATGAGAAAGCGACATAAAGTTTCTCAGAGAACACAAAACATGAGAAGCGAGCATAAAGTTTCTCAGAGAACACAAAACATGAGCGAGACATAAAGTTTCTCAGAAACACAAAACATGAGAAAACGAAACATAAAGTTTCTCAGAACAACACAAAACATGAGAGCGAGCATAAAGTTTCTCTGAGAACACAAAACATGAGAAGCTGACATAAAGTTTCTCAGAGAACACAAAACATGAGAGCGAGCATAAAGTTTCTCAGAAACACAAAACATGAGGAAGCGACATAAAAGTTTCTCTGGTAACACAAAACATGAAGCGAGCATAAAAGTTTCTCTGGGAACACAAAACATGAGAAGCGAGCATAAAGTTTCTCAGAGAACACAAAACATGAGCAAAACATGAGAGAAAGCTGACATAAAGTTTCTCAGAGAACACAAAACAGAGAACACAAAACTCTGAGAACACAAAACATGAGAAGCGAGCATAAAGTTTCTCAGAGAACACAAAACATGAGAAGCGACATAAAAGTTTCTCAGAGAACACAAAACATGAGAAATGAGCATAAAGTTTCTCAGAGAACACAAAACATGAGAGCCCAACATAAAGTTTCTCAGAGAACACAAAACATGAGAGCGACATAAAGTTTCTCAGAGAACACAAAACATGAAAGCGAGCATAAAGTTTCTCAGAGAACACAAAACATGAGAAAGCGACATAAAAGTTTCTCAGAGAACACAAAACATGAGAAGCGACATAAAGTTTCTCAGAGAACACAAAACATGAGCTGACATAAAGTTTCTCAGAGAACACAAAACATGAGAAGCTGACATAAAGTTTCTCAGAGGAACACAAAACATGAGAGAAGCAGCATGAAGTTTCTCAGAGGAACAAAACATGAGAAGCGAGCGCATAAAGTTTCTCAGAGAACACAAAACATGAGAAGCGACATAAAGTTTCTCAGAGAACACAAAACATGAGAATGAGCATAAAGTTTCTCAGAGAACACAAAACATGAGAAGCGAGCATAAAGTTTCTCAGAGAACACAAAACATGAGAAGCGAAGCCAAAGTTTCTCAGAACACAAAACATGAGAGCTGAGCATAAAGTTCTCAGAGAACACAAAACATGAGAAGCGAGCATAAAGTTTCTCAGAGAACACAAAACATGAGAGAAGCATAAAGTTTCTCAGAGAACACAAAACATGAGAGCGAAATAAAGTTTCTCAGAGAACAAAAACATGAGAGCGACATAAAGTTTCTCTAGAACACAAAACATGAGAGCTGAGCATAAAGTTTCTCAGAGAACACAAAACATGAGCCTGACATAAAGTTTCTCAGAGAACACAAAACATGAGAAGCGAGCATAAAGTTTCTCTGAACACAAAACATGAGAAATGACATAAAGTTTCTCAGAGAACACAAAACATGAGAAGCTGACATAAAGTTTCTCAGAGAACACAAAACATGAGAAGCTGAAGAGCATAAAGTTTCTCAGAACACAAAACATGAGAGTTTCTCCTAGAGAACACAAACATGAGAGCTGAGCATAAAGTTTCTCAGAGAACACAAAACATGAGAGCGAGACATAAAGTTTCTCAGAGAACACAAAACATGAGAGCGAGCATAAAGTTTCTCAGAGAACACAAAACATGAGCGAAGCATAAAAGTTTCTCAGAACACAAAACATGAGAAGCGACATAAAGTTTCTCAGAGAACACAAAACATGAGAGAAGCGAGCATAAAGTTTCTCAGAGAACACAAAACATGAGAGGCGAGCATAAAGTTTCTCAGAGAACACAAAACAGAGAGCTGACATAAAAGTTTCTCAGAGAACACAAAACATGAGCGACATAAAGTTTCTCAGAGAACACAAAACATGAGGCTGAGACATAAAGTTTCTCAGAGAACAACACAAAACATGAGAAGAAGCATAAAGTTTCTCAGAGACACAAAACATGCAGGAGAGACATAAAGTTTCTCAGAAACACAAAACATGAGAAGCTGAGCATAAAGTTTCTCAGAACACAAAACATGAGAAAGCTGACATAAAGTTTCTCTGGTAACACAAAACATGAGAATGAGCATAAAGTTTCTCAGAGAACACAAAACATGAGAATGACATAAAGTTTCTCAGAACACAAAACATGAGAAAGCGAGCATAAAGTTTCTCAGAGAAACACAAAACATGAGAAGCGAGCAAAAGTTTCTCTGGAGAACACAAAACATGAAAGCGAATGCATAAAGTTTCTCAGAGAACACAAAACATGGAAGCCAGACATAAAAGTTTCTCAGAGTAACACAAAACATGAGGAGCTGAGCATAAAGTTTCTCAGAGAACACAAAACATGAGAGCGAGCATAAAGTTTCTCAGAACACAAAACATGAGGCGAGCAGACATAAAGTTTCTCAGAGAACACAAAACATGAGAAGCGAGCACACAAAGTTTCTCAGAGTAACACAAAACATGAGAGCGAGCACAAAGTTTCTCTGGTAACAAAAAACATGAGAAGCGACATAAAGTTTCTCAGAACACAAAACATGAGGCGAAAACATAAAGTTTCTCTGAGGAACACAAAACATGAGAGCTAAGACAGCATAAAGTTTCTCAGAGAACACAAAACATGAGAGCGACATAAAGTTTCTCTGGTAACACAAAACACAGGAAACATGAAAGTTTCTCAGGGAACAAAACATGAAGCTGACATAAAGTTTCTCAGAGAACACAAAACATGAGGAAGCGAGCATAAAAAGTTTCTCTGGTAACACAAAACATGAGAGCGAGACATAAAGTTTCTCTGAGACACAAAACATGAGAAGACATAAAGTTTCTCTGAGAACACAAAACATGAGAGCAGACATAAAGTTTCTCAGAGAACACAAAACATGAAGTTTTACGAGCATAAGAGTTTCTCAGAGAACACAAACATGAGAAGCGACATAAAGTTTCTCAGAGAACACAAACATGAGAAGCTGAACATAAAGTTTCTCTAGTAACACAAAACATGATATGAAGCGACATAAAGTTTCTCAGAAGACGAACACAAAACATATGAGGCTGAGGCATAAAGTTTCTCAGAGAACACAAAACATGAGGAATGCCAAACATAAAGTTTCTCAGAGAACACAAAACATGAGCTTGACGACATAAGTTTATCTCAGAACACAAAACATGAGAGCGAGCATAAAGTTTCTCTGAGAACAAAAACATGAGAAAGCGAGCATAAAGTTTCTCAGAGAACACAAAACATGGAAGCGAGCATAAAGTTTCTCAGAGAACACAAAACATGAGCGACATAAAGTTTCTCAGAACACAAAACATGAGGAAGCGAGCATAAAGTTTCTCTGGGAACAAAACATGAGAATGAGCATAAAGTTTCTCCAGAGAACACAAAACATGGAGAAGCGAAAGTTTCTCAGAGAACACAAAACATGAGGCTGACATAAGAAGTTTCTCCTGGTAACACAAAACATGAGATGCGAGCATAAAGTTACTCAGGGAACAAAACATGAGGAAGTTGGCACTAAAAGTTTCTCTGAGTACACAACAAAACATGAAAGCCCAAGCATAAAGTTTCTCAGAAACACAAAACATGAGAAGGCTTAGACATAAAAAGTTTCTCTGAGAACACAAAACATGGAGAAGACATAAAGTTTCTCTGAGAACACAAAACATGAGGCTGACATAAAGTTTCTCAGAGAACACAAAACATGAGAAGCCCTTGACATAAAGTTTCTCAGAACACAAAAACATGAGAAGCCCGAGCATAAAGTTCTCAGAAACAAAACATGAAGCTGAAGCATAAAGTTTCTCTGGTAACACAAAACATGAGGCGAGTATAAAGTTTCTCTGAGAACATAAAACATGAAATGACATAAAGTTTCTCTGGAACACAAAACATGAGAGAAGCTGACATAAAAGTTTCTCTGAGAACACAAAACATGAGAAGCTGACATAAAAGTTACTCAGAACCTCACAAAACATGAGAGAAAGCGAGCATAAAGTTTCTCAGAGAACACAAAACATGAGAGAGAAAGCGACATAAAGTTTCTCAGAGGAACAAAACATGAGAGTGAGCATAAAGTTTCTCTAGAGAACACACAAAACATGAGTGGTAGCAAAGTTTCTCAGACATGAAGGCACAAAACATGAAGCGACCAGCATAAAGCAGAAGATTTCTCAGAGAACACAAACATGAAAGCGACATAAAGTTTCTCAGAACACAAAACTTATGAGAAGCATAAGAAGTTTCTCAGAAACACAAAACATGAGAAGCGAGCATAAAGTTTCTCAGAGAACAAAACATGATGAGAACGCATAAGTTTCTCAAGAGTATACAAAACATGAGAACAGAAAAGTTTCTCAGAACACAAAACATGAAATGAGCATAAAAGTTTCTCCTGGTAACACAAAACATGAGAGAAAGCGGACGCAAAGTTACTCTGGTAACACAAAACATGAGAGCTGAGCATAAAGTTTCTCTGGGAACAAAACATGAGGCAAAACACTGAAGTTACTCAAGAAGAACACAAAACATGAATGCGAGCATAAGTTTCTCAGAGAATACAAAACATGAGGAGCAAACGCAAGGTTTCTCCAGAGAACACACAAAACATGAGAGAGCTGAAGCGCAAAAGTTTCTCTGGTAACACAAAACATGGAAGACGAACATGAAGTTTCTCCTGAGAACACAAAACATGTAGACGAAGACACAAGAGTTACTCAGAGAACACAGAGGCTTATGAGCTGAGGCATAAAGTTTCTCTGGGAACAAAACCTTGAGAGCAAACATGCAAAGTTTCTCAG
>CM031959.1:39988226-40011559 GCA_018749465.1 Paracanthobrama guichenoti | reverse complement strand
ATTTCACTTTTCTTTTTGTAAATATGTGCTAATTTGCATTTCTGTTGTAATTTTCGTTTGATTTTGTTTGTTGTACACTGCAGATCGATCAAACGGGTGTTCGTGTAGGCTGTTAATTGTAAAACTTGCTTTGTGAAGTCTTCATGTTATTTATGAGAGGCAGTATTGCCATTTCTTTTACACAACGGTCTACAGTTTCACACACTTTCACGTGTTTCTTCCATCTGCCGACGGTGTCGCCATTTCTCATTTCACCCGTTTTTGTGCGTATGCCTGGGTCCGAGCTTGCGTGAAGGACCGCACATTTTCCCGTCAAGTTTGCTTTTTATAAATACCAATTATTGCGTAGAGAGCGGCGTACGCCTTCTTTTGTGCATATGCAACATTTATAAATGTTCGGACCCGACAAAACGTTGCGAAACATTTTTTTAAAACGGAAACGGTGCTGCGTTGAACACCCTGTTCTGATGATGCAAGTGTTGCAACTATGGCAGCTGAGAAGGCCATTCTGTGTGTCCTTTTTAAAAGAATTTTAGGAGCCTGATCATTTTGAAGAAAAACACTTCAGGTGAAGGATAATCTCTCTTACCTCCGAGACTGTGTTATGATCTATATGACTTTATTATTTTTATTGTGAGTATTAGGCTTATCATTATTGCTGATCACTGTTGTGCTATGATATTGTAATATTTCCCATTATATCATCAGAGGAGTATATAAAAGTGTATGAAAATATCACTCCACAATACAATAGCAAAATATATAAATATGTATAGTATTTTTATGGACCCATTGTGCAAGCTGTCTCTTAACACTGCCTGGTTTATATACATGTTGCTGCTGATTGGGCTGACATATTTGGCACACCCACCAAACGAGAGAACGCATTTTAAAACCGTTTCCGGAAAACATGACGTTGAACATGCCCCTGGGGAAAAAAATGTTCTGAAAGTGATTCCAAAGATATTGTTTCTCTCTGCCTTTATCGTTATAGATGTGGTGTGAACTCTGCTATTTATTAATGTTGAGAAAGCTTTTTAGAACTGTATCTTTATCGTTATTATCTTTATAGTTGTCGTCCATGGTGTGAAAGCGCTTCAAATGACGAATCGGTTCAGTGAGTCAAATGTTGATTCAGTAACCGCTTTGACGAATTCCTCAAGTTCATTCAGGAGGATTCGTATTCGTTAGACTAATTCAAGATTCAAACCAGTGAGTGAACGTGAAATGAGTGATGAAAAGAATCTGTTCAAATGAGTCATTTGCTCGTGAATCGGACTAACGTTACACTAGCGTTGTTTGTTTTGGCGTTCAGCTCGTGAGGACAGGGCAAGGCAACTGAAGGATTTACGCGATGTTTTTATCACCACATTTAATCCAGCCTTCAAAATTCGGCCTTTTAAAAATCTGGTAAATATGTTTTTGTTGTTAAATATGGTGGCGCTGGAGAGTCTGCATCGCTAACACTGACTGGCAAATCTTCTATATATTGTTACCCACCTCTAAGGTGATTGAAATCGAGTCAGTAAATGTAATCTGAGTACAGGAAATAGTGTTAAATTAAATTATTGTCAGACATCATAAACCATTGAGAAGCTGCTACTGTCAATCAGTCCATTTCTGGCAACCATGGAGCGTGATTGCGTCACAGAGAGCGCTTGCGTCACAGAGAGCGCTTAACTATAAAGACTCTGACCTGCAGTTTCTTCAGTACAGCGATTATCCTAGCGATTTTGAGCAACACATCTTGACTACCGATATCTCACAGCAATAACCTACCGATACTAACTTTAGAAACAACTTTACACCATCATTTCATACAGAGTCTATATTCAGCGCGTTCATCCTCACAGATTATAGACTCAAACTATACAGGCACACAGTGTGCTGTGCATCACACATACAGTTTTGTACATTGATATTATACGTTTCCGTTGGATTTGATCAGCATACAACACACGATGGCTTCAAACTCAAACTGCAGAGAGGTGTGTCTGGAGGTTTATGTGAACGGCGAGTTGCACTGCATTGACAGTATCTGGGTCCCGGATGAGGAAAATGCGCAGGTGGAGTTTATGGTCACCGAAGGCATCTACGAGCTTCTCGGGTGCTCACCGGGCGACATATCCGCACAGCTGAAGGTTGACACGGATGGGTGCATGTCAGTCAGTCACGCCGCTTTAGAGGGAGAGGATCTGCATATTGACATTGATATGAAGCACCCAACCTGTTCCTGTACAGCCCCTGAGAACAGCCCGCCAGGTGAATGCTCCACTCACAACTTTTCCATATAATTTACTGTAATCATTATGATGATCACAACTTATAATAACTGTTTTAATGAGATCATTATTTCTGCCTAAATGAATACATGATGTTAGTGAACTGCATGATTTGTATTATCTTAGAACTGTACATTTTTGACATATGCACATTACTCGCCCGGTTTACACCTGGTATTAAGATGCGTTTTGGTAGATGAGGAGACACATTCCGTTTACAGCTGGTGTTTTAATCCGTCTCTTTTGTCCACTTTCAACCACTTCTGTCCTATTTTCTTTGTCTATGAGTGGGTAAATGTATGGGTTCTTTCAGATCTTTTGATCTAATGGACAATTAACGCGGCGAATTGTGCTTGGTATGTTTTTTGATCTTCAAACCAAGCTTGGGTCTCCAGTCGAAGTTTAAATCCCACGCTTCCGATAATGTTAACGCATTAGGTCAGTAGGCGGAGAGTAGGCGGTCTTGAGCATTTACACTACGAAAGCAATCCAGACAAATGCGTTTGTGAATACCTCCAGAAGTGTCGAAAGTGGACAAGCTCAAAGCGTTTTAGACTCCGTTTACACCTGTATTTAGTGTCGTCCACTTGTGATCGGATCGACGAAACATATCTTTATACCAGGTGTAACGGGGCCTTGGACACAGTCACCTCTGATAACAGTTTACTCTAAATTGTAATGTAGACACATCTACAAATAAATGTGTTCAAGTACAAACAAACAAATAAATGTGAATTGAATGTGAATGTCAACCTGGGTTCAGGAGTAACAAAATACATATAACTTAGTTACGTATTTAAAATACAAAACAACAGTTATATTTTAAATGGGTGGTAATCAAATTAGTTAATGTTACATCCAAAAAGTATTTTAGATTTCCAAAGTGATTACTTGTCATTTATTTCCTTTAAACATTAATGTAAAGTGTAACGGGCAATTAATGTAAAAAGCAATTGGTGATTCTCAGACTCTGACAGTCTGCAAAAGCATCCTAAGATACAGTTCTGCTCATAAGTTTGCAGAATATGCAACATTTCATTAATTCATTTCATTTTAATTTTAAGAAAATAAGAGGGATGTGGGATCATAAAAATTGCATGTTGCTTTTATTTAGTACTGTCCTGAATAAGCTATTTTACATAATAGATGTTTACATATACTCCACAAGACAAAATGACTGAATTCATACAAATTTCCACTTTCAAAAATGTCTGTCATTACCTGGATGATCCACGACTGTTTTCATGTTTAATGTTAAATCATTTGTTTAGGTGATTGCAACATTTTATCTCACAATTCTGACTTTTTCCTCCCAATTACAAGATTATATCTCATTTTATAATTGTGAGACATAAACTCGCAATTGCGAGTTACAATGTCCAATTTTGAGGGGAAAGATATGTTTTTTCTCAGAATTGAAAAAAGAAATAAAAGGTAATTGCGACATTTAATCTCAGAATTCTGACTTTATAACATGAGTTTAAATCTCGTGGTTGTGAGAAAAGTCAGAATTGTGAGATAAAAAGCCACAATTACCTTTTTATTTTTATATTAGGGGTATGATGTGTACATTTTTCTTATTGTCTTTAAAGATCATATTTTCTTCATTGAGTACTGCCCTTCAGAAACTAATAACTACATGTTGCCCAGAAGACAAAATGAGTACAATTTACACTGTTCATCCAATTCAATGGATGTTAGTGAAATACACAAATAAAAGTATCCTTCCCAACCCTGATGTCAACAGAGCATTTGAGATGCAACATCACAATGAGATGCAAACAGAAATGTCTTTCCAGTCAGACTAATTATTCACTTCTAATCTGTGGTTTGAGATGTTTCTAATAACATACTATTTGTTTTTCAGAAAGTACCACAGAGTGGATGGTGAGAAAAATGAGTGGATTCCTTCAAACGCTTTTTTGGATGGATCCGGCTGTTCCAGAGCCAACACCTGAAACGGATCGAGTTCCTGAACCAGAACCTGAAGTGAATCAGGTTACTGTCTGCTGGCCAGCAGAAGTGCCAAAGAACAGCTCAGAAAGAGGTGAATGTCAACAGAGCATTTGAGATGCAACATCACAATGGCCACGTACACACTGTAAAGTTTCAGGAGTGACGACCGCATTTAACGTCATTGACAACTAGTTGTTCAGTTCGGTTTCGTACACACTGCGTATAGTTTTTGTAAAAAGTGTTGTCACTTCCGTAAATTACTGAACTGTGTGTGTGTAGAACAAATGAGATACAAATTGGAAGTTGGACTAATTATTCATTTTTGATCTGTGGTTAGTGATGTTTCTAATAACATATTATTTGTTTTCTTCTTTTTTCAGAAAGTACTAAAAAGAAAATGAGTGCTTTCTTCAAAAAGTATTTCCCGTTGGATCCGTCCGAGCCCTCGTGTGTCCCAGATGCAAGCGTGCCCGGAGCCAGAACCTGTGTCTGCAGAAGGTCAGGAGGTTGATGACATGGATGATCAGGGTGGCATGGATGCTTTTCCCGAAGAAGTGAAGAAGAAGAAGAAAATGAGGGCATTCTTCAAAAAGTATTTTCCATTGGATCCATCTGAGCCCTCGTGCGATTCCTGAGCCAGAACCTGTGTCCGCAGAAGGTCAGGAGGTTGGCGACAGTGATGGCATGGGTGCTTCTCCTGAAACTCCTGAAATGAACGGCCCAAGAGGTGAATGTCAACAGAGCATTTGAGATGCAACATTACAATGAGATGCAAACAGAAATGTCTTTCCAGTCAGACTAATTATTCACTTCTAATCTGTGGTTTGAGATGTTTCTAATAACATACTATTTGTTTTTCAGAAAGTACCACAGAGTGGATGGTGAGAAAAATGAGTGGATTCCTTCAAACGCTTTTTTGGATGGATCCGGCTGTTCCAGAGCCAACACCTGAAACGGATCGAGTTCCTGAACCAGAACCTGAAGTGAATCAGGTTAGCGTCGGCTGGGCAGGAAGCAGCAGTGGGATCGAAAAGAACAGCCCAGAAAGAGGTGAATGTCAACAGAGCATTTGAGATGCAACATCACAATGGCCACGTACACACTGTAAAGTTTCAGGAGTGACGACCGCATTTAACGTCATTGACAACTAGTTGTTCAGTTCGGTTTCGTACACACTGCGTATAGTTTTTGTAAATGCTGTTGTCACTTCCGTAAATTACTGAACTGTGTGTGTGCAGAACAATGAATGAGATACAAATTGGCTGTTGGACTAATTATTAATTTTTGATCTGTGGTTAGTGATGTTTCTAATACCATATTATTTGTTTTCTTCTTTTTCAGAAAGTACTAAAAAAGAAGAAAATGAGTGCTTTCTTCAAAAAGTATTTCCCGTTGGATCCGCTCCGAGCCCTCGTGTGTCCCAGATGCAAGCGTTCCTGAGCCAGAACCTGTGTCTGCAGAAGGTCAGGAGGTTGACGACAGTGATGACATGGATGATCAGGGTGGCATGGATGCTTCTCCTGAAGAAGTAAAGAAGAAGAAGAAAATGAGGGCATTCTTCAAAAAGTATTTTCCATTGGATCCATCTGAGCCCTCGTGTGTCCCAGATGCAAGCGTTCCTGAGACTGAACCTGTGTCTGCAGAAGGTCAGGAGGTTGATGACAGTGATGTCATGGATGATCAGGGTGGCATGGATGCTTCTCCGAAGAAGTGAAGAAGAAGAAGAAAATTAAGGCATTCTTCAAAAAGTATTTTCCATTGGATCCATCTGAGCCCTCGTGCGTTCCTGAGCCAGAACCTGTGTCCGCAGAAGGTCAGGAGGTTGGCGACAGTGATGGCATGGGTGCTTCTCCTGAAACTCCTGAAATGAACGGTCCAAGAGGTGAATGTCAACAGAGCATTTGAGATGCAACATCACAATGAGATGCAAACAGAAATGTCTTTCCAGTCAGACTAATTATTCACTTCTAATCTGTGGTTTGAGATGTTTCTAATAACATACTATTTGTTTTTCAGAAAGTACCACAGAGTGGATGGTGAGAAAAATGAGTGGATTCCTTCAAACGCTTTTTGGATGGATCCGGCTGTTCCAGAGCCAACACCTGAAACGGATCGAGTTCCTGAACCAGAACCTGAAGTGAATCAGGTTAGCGTTGGCTGGGCAGGAAGCAGCAGTGGGATCGAAAAGAACAGCCCAGAAAGAGGTGAATGTCAACAGAGCATTTGAGATGCAACATCACAAATGCACGTACACACTGTAAAGTTTCAGGAGTGACGACCGCATTTAACGTCATTGACAACTAGTTGTTCAGTTCGGTTTCGTACACACTGCGTATAGTTTTTGTAAATAGTGTTGTCACCTCCGTAAATTACTGAACTGTGTGTGTGTAGAACAAATTAGATATTTCTTTCAAGTTGGACTAATTATTCATTTTTGATCTGTGGTTAGTGATGTTTCTAATAACATATTATTTGTTTTCTTTTTTTCAGAAAGTACTAAAAAGAAGAAAATGAAGGCATTCTTCAAAAAGTATTTCCCGTTGGATCCGGCTGAGCCCTCGTGTGATCCTGAGTTCCTAAAGCAGCTGACAGTCCTCAATCCGGATCTTAAAACAACAGCTACAGGATACACAAGCAGGCAGCCAAAATGAAGTCTGAGCACCGAATGGTGCAGTTAAGAAAAAAAAAAAAAAAAAGTGTGTATGTGTGCTTAATAAACTTTTTAAAGAACACTGGATATGTTGCAATTAATGTCTTATAAAGTTGTTGGTTTAACTATATGTTAAGTTATTTATGCTTAACTAATGCATAATTCTGGACCCTTAACCCTCTGAAGTCCGAGCTGTTTTTGGGCCCTTTAGAAGTTTTGACATGCTCTGACATTTGTGCTTTTTTCAGTTGCTTATAAACATATTAATGGCAAAAGTGTCATTATGCTATATTCAGCACATACTGGGCTACCATAATGTGAGAGCAACATGTATGTACATGCTTGTATTTTTGAGAGAATAACGTTTATGCATGGTTTTTGAAAAAACAAAATATGTAAGACAGAATTAAGACCACAAAACACACAATAGTGCCCTTTCAAGGGAACTCACGCTGCGTCACCGCTTTGGGAACACCTCTGCGTGATTGAGTCGTGAAGCACGTGTGTAATCAGGCGGGTGACGTCATAGACCCGGAAGGCATAAAGCATACCGTCAAACAAATGTCGCTAGCTTCAGTTGTCTTCAGCAAGCACTCTGTGTATCATTGTCCTTGTCAGCTCTGTGTTTGTGTCTGAGTTCAGACTTTTCTTGTTTTCTTCACATGTTTGCATACACACTGACATATATAAGGAGATTATGGCGAGCGAGCAGTATTTCAGAAAGTGTGTTCCTCCCTGCTCTCGTTACATCACGAGTAGGGATACACACTTGATGTGTGTTGTTTGTTTGGGAGAACAGCACGCTCAGTCGGCTCTCGAGGGGGCTGGCTGCGAGCATTGTGAGGCGCTGCCTCTCAGAGTGCTGCGATCCCGCTGGGCTCTCTTCGAGAAGGGCGCCGTGGCTCGCGTTCCCCGTGGCACAGAGAAGGCAGCTTATGTCGTGGGGTTCGCAAATGGACCTGTCAGAGGGGTTAGAGACGGGTTCAGCCCTTTCTCTAACTTTATCTGGCAGGCCCGCTGCTGCTTCTCTGGGTTCGGGAGCCCGTGCTGCCCAGGAAGTGGCCTCGGTGCTACAGCTGTCCAGCTGGATGTCGGTAGTAACGATGCAGGGGTTGAAGACTCGGCACTTCAAACCCCTGCCAGTGAGGAGCTCATGGAGGTGCTGAGCAGAGCTGTGGCCAAACTAAACACCGACTGGCCACAAGATAACCAAGAATACGCCTCAGTTAAAAGCAGGCTCGTTGAGCGCTTCCTGCCAGCCCGCTCTGCTCAGCTTCCACGACAGGGCTTGCCTTTTTTCACAGATCTCCACACTGAGGTGTCGAGATTGTGGAAGCAGCCCATGTCTTCTCATATATTCAGTCCCCACACTTCAGTATACAGCAACATCGTGGGTCTGAAGAGACATGGTTATAGTTCGATGCAGAGGTTGGAGGAGATGCTTACGAGCCATCTCTCCCACGATTCAGCATTAACCATTAAAGCCCCATCTTTGCCCACTAAGCCACTCAGAGCTACATCAGCACTAGTGGGCAAAGCGTACTCGGCAGCGGGTCAGGCATATCAGGCTGACCTGCTGAAAGATCTGGGGGAAAGCCAGGAGATCGGAGCAGATGTCGTCAGAGAGCTCTGATCTTCTGCAGATTTATGTAGCGAGACCTAGCCCCAGGGGAAATGGTGCGGGATTTATGCATGCGTCTAATCGTGTTACGATCAAACATGCATACATCGGCACAGAGGGGAATTTGGATATTAACAGTTGATTATAACGGATTATAACAATTATTAATATCTAGGGCTTGATTCAACTTTTAGAAATTTCTTTGATTCTAGAATTGAGTTCAAAGGACGGATAATTGTCCACCAACTATCTCCCTTTTTAATAACTCTTAGACAAGGCTTCTCTGGCCAGGAGAAGTATCTTTCTTTTTAATTTGTAACAGGGTCGGTTCACCGTAAAAGGACCTATGGATGAGCAACTCAGACACAATCACATGTGAATATATATATTTTAATAAATCAACAAACAATAAACAAACATACACAAATTAACTGAAAGCAGGAAGGAGAGAGAGAGAGAGAGAGAGAGAGAGAGAGAGAGAGAGAGAGAGACAAGGAAAGGTGGTATTACCGACACAACCTATTGAGCACAAGCAAGAAATCAGTCCAACTTATTGGTATAAGCTCAAGACTTTATAACGACAGCTTAAGGGATACTTGCATATGTTTCCTTCGTGGCTGATCGCGAATTCGTGCGTGTGGGGGAATTCCGCGATCCGGTCCGTGTTTGAATCTTGCAGGGTGGGTCCTTGGAGTCCGCGGGAAATTCAACTTTGGTTCCTTTGTGTGGTAATGTCCTTTGGAAGATGGCGCGCTGGCAATCCGAAAATCCGCGTCGAATAGGCAAAGGGGGTGAAAAGCAAGCGAGCGGAAGAGCACGAGAGAGAGAGAGTGAGAGAGAGCGAGTCACGAGAACAAGAAGCGGCAAGAAGAGAGCCGGAAAAATGAAAAAGAGCAGAAGAAGAGAGAGGAGAGCTTGTAGGCCCTTCTTAAAGGGCCATCACGGGGCACGCCTCTTTTGTCGGAACAGCCAATCAGAGCGAAGGAACTCAGAAGCAGGAAATCTCCCTTTGTCTTCGGGTCTCGTCCCATTAACATGTTTATGGCTTTCCTAAGTTTGCAGACTCTGGGGTTTTGGCATAAAAGAAAGAGTTTGATGCTTCATAGTACCACAAAACGCACATGGCGGGTCTACAAATTGAGAGACAAAGATTTTGAGACCAAGCATGGGGAGTTTAACTTATGAATTAAAGGAACGGTGAGGATTGACGTCATTCTTCATTAAGCATTCACTGGCTATAAGTTTCTAACCTATCAAACACATCTAAAATGGCATTATAACAGGGAAAAAAGCACATCTAAAATGCGTTAAAAGTCATATACATACAGGGTTAAAAAACAGCACATCTAAAATGAAAAATAACTAAGTCCATACACTACATATCCCCCTTTAAAAGTCATATACAGTTCAGTTTTAAGGCAGGTGTTTCCTGGTGGCTGCAAGTGCAGACAGTGTCCCTTGTTCAGGTTCATTTAAGGCAGGTGTACCATGAAACAAAGTGGTTCAGGTTCTGGGTACCATGAAACAACCTGTGGCGAACTAACTTAACGCTGGTGGTTTAGTTGTCCTCAGCATTTGATCTGAAGAGATGGGGTGATGGCTGATGTGCAGTTGGGCTAGTACACCCAGACTGTTCCAAGTCTGCTGCATGATCTCAGCTGTGAAGTGAGTACCTCTGTCGGAGTTGACTCTCTGTGGCAGTGTCGTTGGGTGCTGGCCGACACTCCTAGATGGTGACTCACTGTGTGATGCAGATTTCGGAGAAACAAAGTTTTGAAGTTAAAGTCCTCCTCCATCCCAGGCACGTTACGTGCTCCGAAGTAGGTCTGTCGCAGCCAATTGTAGTATGCTTGCGGGGTTTCTGCTCGGCCCTGCTTAAGGTCCATAGCAGTGATGAGCCCCTGGTCTGACTCAGGGTCAGAAAACTCTTTAATCAAAGCCTGTCGCAGCTGCTGATAGTCTGTTTTGACAGTTTGTGGTTGTCGGTCCAAGACGCTACGTACCTCCCGGCTTGATGTGATTCTGAGCAAATACAATCTGTCCCATGTTGTCACATTGTCCACAGTTTGTAAAAGATAGTCTATGTCCTGCAGATACGCGTGCACGTCGTGTCCTTCTGCAGGGCTTGGGGTGAAGGTGGAAATGTTTCTGGCCAGCTTGTCAAGTTCTTTGTGAGCGTTGCCGTGCCTGGCGGCCGGAATCTCTTGGGAAGGTCCCCACCCCTTCGCTGCTGAACGGGGTTCTGGGAAGCTGGCTGGTGACATTTTAAACCGTGGACTACCACCCCCCTCCGGAACAAGGAACTCTTGACTCGGAGGTCTTGACCTACTGATCAGGGGAAACTCTTTGTCGTGCGTTTCCCCTTGCTGCTTGCTGTGCAGCGTGTAGGAAGGTGTGAGTTCTCTGTGATCATTGTCAAATTCATTTCTCAAATAGTCTCTTTCATTTGCTAGAGCAAGGATTTCGTTTCTGGCCACTTGCAGGTGCTTTTCGCAAGCTCTGGCCTTAGCATCCTTCTCTTTCAGTGCATCTTGGAGTCTCTCGACTCCGTCCTGTAGCTCTGTGTCAGTCTCATCCGCTCCGCGGCGCCGTTCCTGAGTCTCGACGAGTAGCTGGTCTACACGAGTCTGGGCGTCGGCCTGGTTCCTCCGGGCCTCCTCAGCTTGAAGTTTGAGTGCTGTTGTCTCCTGCTCCAGCTGGATGTTGTTATTCTCGTTGAGCCGTGTCTGGACGATCAGATTGTGGGTGAGCCTCCCGATGATCTTGGCCCACTCTTTGTGATTGTGGCTCTGCGTGGGATCATGGGTCATCAGCATGGACAGATCGTCGTCCAGCTGTTCTCTGCTCAGCTGCTGTAGGTCGCCGGTGACTCTGGGCAGGAACTCGTGGGTCATAGCAGACAGCCAGGTCTCGAGTTTGTCCCAGTGGGCAGCAGGGCTGGATGAACGGGACATCTTGGCGTACTGTTGACGAGAGGACGCAGCACAAAAGAAACACAATGCAAGTCCATGCCGAATTTAGAGCTACGTTTTTTTTGTACGTTTCAAGATACAAATTTGGGCTAACAGTATAGGCTGTTAGTGAGCTACGGTCCAGATACTTAATATCTTTGGCCGTGAATATTGGTGAGGGCCAAGCCTAAATAAAGATTTTGATGGCGGCAGCCTATTGGGTCGTGTGATGACTCTGGCGGCTGGGTTCCAATCTAATATTTAGCTTTCCTTGCTGGCTCTCACAGGTTCTGTCGGTATGTGAACTGAAAGAAACACAACATGACGGTGAGGTACATAGGGTAGGATAAAACAAACAAAAATATTAAAGGGGAAGGGTAAAACAAGAATAAGTGAAATAAAATGAAAATTAATAAAATAAAATGCAAGGATTAAAATAAAGTGGATTAAAATAAAATTAAAAATCAAAACAAAATAACAGGAAGTGGTAAGAGGGGAGGAGAAACTCTAAGCCTGTTTTCGCCACTAGGTGTTATTACAGGCCTGACAGAGCGGTGGCGCTGTCGAGTAATAACCTTTAGGGAGACTGTGTGCTTAGAGTGGAGGGTACCAAAGGCACTCAATGTTAATTTAAAAATGTTGAATTTAAACTCAGTTTAAACCAAATTTCAAATAACCAGGTGCTAGGGTACTAGAATAATTTTGGAAATTTGCTGTTACAGTAAATAGGCACATAAAGCAGAAATAACACTTTCAAAGGAAAATCATGGGAGGAAAGATCTGAGCATGACCTCCAGGGGGCGTGTTAATCATTGAATGCCTGTGGTGACACAGATACAACTTTATTTGAATTTAAGTTAAACTTGTTTAACATAAATTTAAATAAGTGTGAAGAGTCGTAGAGACAGAGAGTGTCAAATAACAGTAACAGTGAGGAGAATTACAGTTCTGAGCAGAACTAAAACAGCAAAAGGGAAAGGTAGAATTAACCTTCAAAGAAAAGCAGCAGAAGAGAAGCAGAACTACGAATAATGTCCACGAGATGGCGTTATCGAGTTCGCTGCGAAGATGCTGCTTAAACCTTACAGAGATTAAGGAGAAAGATAAGACCTTTCTGCTTGATGCGCCACTGTCTCCTGGGGGCCTGTTCGGTGACGCAGTCACCACTGTCACTGACAGATTCCAGGAGGCAAAGAAACAAGCAAACTCAAGCAGTTTCTCCCCCGTAAGTGCCAGGTCTCGTCTGCTGCTGTGCGGGAGCAGCAGGCGCCGAATACGAGTTCCTCACACCGGTCAGCGTCGCCGTACTTGTGTCCACCAGACACTCCGGAGGCGTACCCAGTTTGGCGAGTTTCACCACTTGCTCCAGGAACTGCGCCTGGATGACGACCGCTTTCAGCGGTACTTCCGCCTGTTCCGCCCTCAGTTTGATGACCTGTTGTCCTGCATCGGAGCGAGGATCACCCTCCAGGACACCAACTACAGGCACCAAAAAAAGACTAGTATATTATAGTAACATTTATCTACTAAATACTTAAGTGTTTTTGAACCATACTATAGTAATGATACTACAGTAAATTCTAGTATTTACTTATATACACTTTGTTAATTTACTGTAGTATATTTACTATAGTACAGTTCATTAAAGTATTTATAGTCACATTTTACTGTGATATACTACAGTATGTTTCCATGTGGAAATATATGCTATGCTATAAATGTTTCTCAAACTGTGGTATGGATACCACTGTTGGTGCTCTTTCTAGTGATACTTAGGAGGTGTTTCTATTAAGTCCTCATTTACACCTCATTTTGTTCTGGTATAATCATGCTTGAACCCTGAGTCCTGCTTTAGACCCTGTTCAGTCACAGTTTAATCCTTGTGAACTTTTTATTTAGGCATCTTTAAATTGAAATAAGTAGCACTTTTGCAGTTAACTGCTATAACCTACAAATTACTGTATTCTCTTGGCAGTTGTGATACTGTCATGTCTATAAGCCATATGTGTTGCTTAATTATTGCTTATTGGCACAGTAGTGGCTTTAATACACCATATATACCCTTTTGTTTTGGAGATTCAAAACTCTAAAATTGCTAGCAAACAAAGAAATATGGTACATTTAAGTGAAACAGACTGGTTATTGTATATAGTTGATTATGTAACTATATGGACTGGAGGTCCATCGCAGAGGGATTCCAGGAGCGGTGGAACTTCCCTCTATGCTGTGGAGAGGTGGATGGGAAGCATGTGGTGATCAAGGCACCCCCCAACTCAGGATCCCAGTTCCACAATTACAAGGGATCCTTCTCCATCGTTCTCCTTGCAGTTGTGGATGCAAAGTATTGCTTCTGGGTGATCGATGTTGGGGGGTATGGCAGGACCAGCGATGGTGGGATTCTGGCCAACTCCACCTGCTGTGAGGGGCGCGGGACATGCTGGAGAGGAGCCACTGCCAGCTCTGGGTCGGGTTTCAGCAAACAACTCCTCCAGAGAGGCACTCCAGGTGAGGGATGTCTTCATGGCACACTTCTCGGCAGAGGAGCAGTACCATGACAGCCGGCCACAGTAGCATTTGAAGTCCTCCTCATGACTTTCCCACAACAGCTCTTTTAAGAGCCACCCACAAACCTATAAAGAAAAAAAATAGTTGTACCTCCATTATTATTATTATTATTATTATTATTATTAATTATTATTATTATTATTATTATCATTTGTACTATTTTTTACTATTGCAATATGTTCTGTTTATGTAAAATTATTGGTTTCTGTGTTGTTTAATTCTGCCTCCTCTGTTTGCAGGTCATGGCTGGTCTATCTGCACCTGCTCTGCTGCTGCCTTGATGCTGCTTGCTGTTCTACTCCTATTATTAATATAACATGGTAAACAGTCCCATATGTAGATTTTTTCTTCATCTCATTCAGAAATGTATGACTGCAAGTATTCAGTGTCACATTCATAGTTTACATTCATTCTTTGATGCCCTGATTAATTGTATAGGTCTGTGCCATTTCTTCAGTCAGGTTATTACTGTAAAATCGCCTCAGGAGCTCCATCTAAATGGCGCCGCCTGTTTGGTCGCCGTTCAGGTCGCTCCGCGAAGACTGTGCTTTTATTTACTATTTTACTTTCTTTTACTCTCAGTTTTTACAAACTTATCATCTGCATTGATCTGCTATGACAGCAAAACTCTTTTGGACATTGGTTACCTCTACACTGGACTGTTTCAGGACACTTTCCCGATCCTCTGTGGCCATCTGAGATTCTTCGCAACGCCGAGTTGAACAATGGACAGACGAGTCAACGGTGAAGAATCAAGAAACACCGTGGGAAACGCGCGCTGGTATCCGTAACAGACTGAGAAAAGGGCATTCAGTCCTCCTCTCCCGAGCATTCTTCTAGCAAATGTTCAATCCTTGGATAATAAGATGGACGATCTTAGAGCCAGGATAAGTTTTCAACGGGACATGAGAGACTGTAACATCTATTGTTTGTCTGAAACATGGCTCACGCCCGCGGTCCCGGACACAGCTGTGACGCCGCCGTCGGAGAACTTCTCTGTTTTTCGGATGGACAGAACAGCCGAGGCCGGTAAATCCAAAGGCGGTGGAGTATGCTTCATGATCAACAAGAAATGGTGCGATCCCAGGAACATCACCATTCTCTCGCGGTCCTGCTCGCCTCATCTGGAACATTTAACAATCATTTGCCGTCCATTCTATCTGCCGAGGGAGTTTTCTGCGGTTGTCGCGACCGCTGTTTACATCCCACCGCAGGCAGACACAGCGCTGGCTTTATCTGGCCTTCATGATGTTGCCAGCGGCATCATAAACAAACATCCCGACGCGGCATTCATTGTCGCGGGTGATTTTAACAAAGCAAACCTAAAGAAAGTCCTGCCAAACTTTCACCAGCACGTCTCCTGCCCCACCCAAGGAGCAAACACACTGGATCATTGCTACTCTCCGTTTAAGAACGCCTATAAAGCGCGGTCACTTCCAGCGTTTGCCAAATCGGATCATGCCACTATTTTCCTCACTCCCGAATACAAACAAAAGCTCCTCCAGGAACCCCCGGTGAGGCGGGAAGTTAAGCGTTGGTCGCCCCACTCAGAGACCGCGCTTCAGGCAGCTCTGGATGATGTTGACTGGGACATGTTCCGAGCGAGTTCAGCCGACGTAAACGAGTTCACAGACGTGGCGCTTTGCTTCATCAACACGCTTACAGAGCAAGCCACACAAACAATAACAATAACGTCCTTCTCAAATCAGAAACCGTGGGTGGACAATTCAATCCGCGCGGCAGTGAACGCACGCACTGCTGCTTACAACGCCGGTCTCCATTCAGGGAATATGACTGAATACAGAACGTCCTGTTATGCTCTGCGGCGTGCAGTTAAAGCTACAAAGCTCCGATATAAAGACAGAGTGGAGTCTCATTTCCAACTCAACGACTCGCGGCGCA
Source organism: Paracanthobrama guichenoti (assembly GCA_018749465.1). Lineage (NCBI taxonomy): Eukaryota > Metazoa > Chordata > Actinopteri > Cypriniformes > Gobionidae > Paracanthobrama > Paracanthobrama guichenoti. The sequence continues at coordinate 39,995,632 of CM031959.1, read as the reverse complement.
TGTGGCAAGGTCTGAGGTCCATCTGCTCGTTTGGATCTAAATCCTCTGTAGAGGTGAACGCTGACCCGTTGCTCGAGAACGAGTTAAACTCTTTCTACGCTCACTTTGACTGTAACGCGCGCAACGCGACTCCGCCAAGTGGCGCGTTAGAGGAAATTACTCAGAGCAGCAACAATCACGTGATCTCTGTCTCAGAGGATGAAGTTCGGAGAGCACTCAAGCGTGTGGACGTCAGGAAAGCTGCCGGGCCGGATGGTATTTCAGGTCGTGTTCTACGGTCCTGTGCTGATCAGCTTGCCGTGTTGTTTACATCTATCTTTAATGAGTCCCTCGCTGCATCTGTGGTCCCCACCTCCTTCAAAAAATCCACCATCATCCCTGTCCCTAAGAACAGTAAACCCTCTTGCCTAAATGACTATCGTCCAGTGGCTCTCACATCTATAGTCATGAAGGTCTTTGAGAGACTCATTAAAAACACCATTTGCTCCTACATTCCTGACACCTTGGACCCTCTTCAGTTTGCCTATCGTCCCAATAGATCGACTGAAGATGCAATCTCTCATGTCCTCCACTCCTCCCTCACTCACATCGACAGCAAAAGTGGGAACTACGTAAGGCTGCTATTTATTGACTATAGCTGAGCCTTTAACACCATAGTTCCCACCAAGCTAACCTCCAAACTCCTGGATCTCGGCCTGAATCCTTCTCTCTGCCACTGGATTGAGGACTTCCTCACTGGCAGGCCTCAGGTGGTGAGAATAGGCCAGTTCACCTCCACCTCCATCACCCTGAGTGTGGGAGCTCCACAGGGCTGTGTCCTGAGTCCCCTGCTCTACTCTCTCTACACACATGACTGTTTGTCCACACACAGCTCCACCTCTATCATCAAATTTGCTGATGATACTGTTGTCCTGGGCCTCATTTCCAACAACAATGAGACGGCATACTTGGACGAGGTGGAGCATCTAACATCATGGTGCCAGGACAACTGTCTCTCTCTGAATGTTGGCAAGACCAAAGAAATGATTGTGGACTTCAGGAAGAGACAGCAACGGACATACTCCCCCCTCATGATCAGCGGGTCACCAGTAGAGAGAGTGAGCAGCTTCAAGTACCTGGGAGTAAACATCTCTGAGGACCTGACCTGGACTGCTCACATTCAGACACAGGTGAAAAAAGCCAGGCAAAGACTGTACCACCTGGGCCAGCTGAGGAAATTCAGGGTTTCACCAGCTATCCTGAAAACTTTCTATTTAGGGGCAATAGAAAGTGTATTAACTCAGTGCATCACAGCGTGGTATGGGAACAGCACCAGTCATGACCGCAAAGCCCTGCAAAGAGTCGTGCGCTTATCCGAGCGTATCTCAGGGTCAGCTCTCCCGTCTCTGCAGGACGTCTACACCAAACGCTGCAAAGGTAGAGCTACTAAGATCATCAAGGACTCTACTCACCCTGCAAACCCTCATTTCACGCTGCTGCCATCTGGTAAGCGCTTCCGAAGCCTGATGGCCAAAACTGAGAGACTCAGGAGGAGCTTCTTCCCCCAGGCCATCAGACTCCTGAACTCAGTCACTTAACACCACGTGACTTCACTTCAGGATAAACATCGATACACTGACATTGCACTGCACTTTCTGTTCTCGTTGTTACTGTGTAACAACCTGTTTGCACATTATACTCTTTATACATTTGTTAACCACATATTTATAAGTCTACAGTTTACTCACTGCACAGTCTACTTCACTTATTTTATTCCACTTTATTCTTATTTTTACTTTTTTTTTCTCTTGACTTGATTATTTATATTCTTCTATATATATATATATATATATATATATATATATATATATATATATATATATATACTTTTTTTATCCTATTTCTATATAATTTCCTCCTTGTGTTTTTAACTGTGAATTTGCACTGTCCATGGAGCGGACCTGTTTACATTTCACTGCCGGTTGTATATTCTGTATATAACTGTGTATGTGACAAATAAAACTCTTGAATCTTGAATCTTGAATCAGGGTCTGCTCCTCCTCCGATGGAGCATCCTGGGACCGCTCACGAGGCCGCAGGGGGGCTCTCCTCCTCTGCTGGCCTGTGAAATAAAAAAAAAACTAACACAGTGCAATGAGAAGGCAGAACAAAGATACATGCTTTTCATGTTCACAGTGACGGTTAAAAAATTTCATTTAAATAACAAATTTGTCTAGATATTGGGAGAATAATATATGTGCCTGTGTGAGTGACAGAGTGCTTAAATGCAAGTGTGAAATTGTTTTGAACTTGCGTTAACATATATTAAGTAAAGTAATTCAAGTTATACCTCAGACATATACATATACAGTATAAACATGTAAATGAACAGTAGCTAAAAAGTATGTATGCAGATGATTGGTGGCATACAATGCAATGGAATTGTATTGGCATTTACAAATACAATGATTATTATAAGGGGAGTCATTCACCAACTTTTGTGACTTTGTGTGAATGATGAGTGGATACTGTACTAATGTTCAAATATTGCTTGTACTATTGCCTTCACACACCTGTGGGTTCAGCAGCAGGGGCAGAGGGACCAGGGAGTGGGGAGACAGGAGAAGCGGCAGGGGATGATCGCTTCATGATCATTTGCCTCTGTCAAGACATTATGAAATGTTAAAACAACACGTTGGTAACAGTAGTCATAGAGAGATTACATTATACTGTTCATCTGTAAACAATGACAGCATACATGCCTTGTAATGTGGCTTCACTGGAAACACACTTGCCTCCCTCTCCCCTGATATAGGTTCAGACTCTCCCTGGTCCTCCCCGGGGTGATGAAGGGGTCGAGGAATCCTAGGATCGTAGAGTATTTCCACCTCTTCCCCGACCCTGCTGCCGACCCACTCCTCTTCTCCATGTCCTTCCTCTTCTCCTTGAGGTACGTGTCCCTGAGGCTTTTCCACTTTTTCCTGCTGAAGTCCTCTGAATTAACACATTTTCTCGTTAGTGAAAAGTAGCTGTATGTTAGTGGGAAAATAGTTGTAAAATAGCGGTAAGGCAGCTTGTTGGTTTAGCAGGGTTAATAACGTGACTCAAAAGTGAAATGTGTATTTACAACTTACCAGGTTGCTCAATCTCCTCACTGACAGTCTTCCAAGCGAGGTCCTTTTTATTCCTGTCTCTGTAGAAATATGACGTACTGTCATATAATTCAGTATGACTGATCACCACCACAAAATCAAACGTTCCTCCATTCCCTCAAATGAATTAATGAATGATCCCGGGCGGGCCTGCCATGATTAGGCTCCTGATTGGTTAACGTGGCGCGAATTGACGGCAAAGTTCAGATTTTTCAACTCGGGTGTCAGACACAAATTCACTTCAAATGTGTGAATGCACAAAACACACCACGCACGCGTAATGTGCCGCAGGACCTCCAGACGTGCGTCAACGCGCCTTTCCATTGACTTAACATGGAAATCACTATTCGCGTTCGGTGTGAATGCAGCATAAGAAGCCCTGACGCCAGAGTACCCAGGGCAGTGAGGGCAAACATATTACACTCAAACATATTGTGTCTCAAATCAAGTCCGAGGACTGGTTTGTCACCATATATTTCAAAGATGCATACTAACATGTCTCCATCCTTCTGCAGCACAGAAAGTACCCGAGGTTCGCTTTTGGGGGAGAAGCGTACCAATATCGGGTGCTTCCCTTTGGTCTAGCTCTTTCACCCCGCACGTTCACAAAGTGTGTGGACGCGACGCTAGTCCTTTTGTGTATGCAGGGGATTCGCATTCTCGACTATATCAATGACTGGCTGATCCTGGCACAGTCAGCACATTTGGCGGTTCAACATCGAGATGTTGGAAGTTAGGGCTGAGGCTCAACTCCAAGAAGAGCATTCTTTCTCCAGTTCAGAGAATAACGTATCTAGGTGTGAGTTGGAATTCGGTCTCTATTCAGGCCCGCTTATCAGAGCCTCGCATAGGGTTGATCCTCTAAGCAGTGAAAGGGGTGAAGCTAGACCAGTCACTCACTGTCAAACAGTACCAGAGGCTGTTAGGTCTGATGGCAGCAGCGTCCAACGTGATTCCTTGCAGTACATGAGACCGTTACAGTGGTGGCTCAAAACCAAGTTTTTTTCTCTGAAAAAAACCTTTTTGCATAATCAAAGCAATGCGACGGTGTCTCCGCACCTTGGTTATGTGGAAGGATCCTTGGTTTCTGGCCCAGGGCCCGGTACTGGGGGCACCGTGTCAGCATGCGACTCTGACCACGGATGCCTCCCTCTCGGGCTGGGGGGGTGACCATGAGTGGTCTCTCAGCCCAGGGCTTATGGCAGGATCATCATCGTTCTTGGCACATAAACTGTCTGGAAATGTTGGCGGTGTTTCAGGCTCTGAAACATTTCCTGCCATATCTCAGGGGCCATCATGTGCTAGTGCTCACAGACAGCACATCGGTGGTCTCCTATATAAACCACCAGGGGGGTCTGAGGTCTCTCCCGCTATACAAGTTGGCTCGCCAGATCCTCCTGTGGACCCAAGGGAAACTGCACTCAGTCAGGGCAGTTTACATCCCAGGGTGTCTGAATGTGGAAGCAGACATCCTGTCGAGGCAGGGGCTGAGGCTCGGGGAGTGGAGACTCCACACCGAGGTGGTGGAGCTCCTTTGGGAGAAATTTGGCAGGGCCGAAGTGGACCTGTTTGCCACACACCAGAACATTCATTGCCATCTGTGGTTCTCCCTAACGCCTCCAGTTCCTCTTGGACAGGGACGCCATGGTACAGGAGTGGCCGAGGCTGCCCCTGTATGCATTTCCCCTGATCGCTCTGCTTCCGGGAGTTCTAGAGAGAGTGCGCCGGGACGGGGCCCGTCTGCTGTTAGTAGCCCCGTTCTGGCCGGCCCGAGTATGGTTCTCGGACATTGTGTCGCTTCTCGACAGCTCTCCCCTGTAGATTCCGTTCAGGAGGGACCTTCTCTCTCAGGCGGGCAGTGCCATCCTGCACCCTCGCCCAGAGCTGTGGAAACTGTGGGCTTGGCCTCTGAGGGGGCCCAGCTCATAAGTTCTGGTCTCTCAACCGAGGTTGTTGAGACCATTCTACAGTCATGGTGCAAAGATCGCCTGTGGAATCCAGTTAACTGCCATGTGAGCGCGGTGCTGGAGTTCCTGCAGGAGAAGTTCTCCACTGGGTTATCTCCCTCCACAATAAATGTGTATGTGGTGGCCTTAGCAGCTTACCACACTCCTTTGGGTGGTGTTTCATTGGGGCGACATTCTCTAGTTACTTGTTTCCTCCGTGGCACTTTGAGGTTAAGACCTGTAGGACCTGTAGTACGCACCAGGGTGCTGGCCTGGGACTTGGCCATTGTCCTTAAAGGCCTTTCTGAGGCTCCCTTCGAGATGCTCGAAGAAGTTCCTGAAATATTTCTCACTCTTAAAACCATCTTTCTCCTTGCAATTTCTTCTCTGAAAAGAATTGGGGATTTACAAGCCCTCTCTGGGGCACCCTCATGCTTGGAATTTGCGCCCGGTATGGCTAAGGCCTTCCTACACCCTAAGCCGGGCTATGTTCCGAAGGTTCCCGCAAGCGTCTTGCTTCAGCCTTTTACAGAAATTAGCGGCGTTTGTTTGCCGGTATGCTTTATACCTTCCGGGTCTATGACGTCACTCGCCTATGACGTTCCGTCTCTCACGAGCCGCGAGCCGCGGGTTAAATCCCAGTTACGTAGGCGGGGTGTATTGTAATACTGCATTACATTGTGCCCCTATTAAAACTGCTATTATATTCTATACTTTTATGAAGTGTATTGAGAAACTATAAGAAAAGGGTGAATAAAGATTGAGAGTCAATATTCAGAAATGCTTAATTATTTTTTTTAACTATGCTGTATAACTGTTTTGAGGTGTGTTTGTTGTCAAACTAAAAATTTGTTAATTTTGAATGATTAAGAAATGCCTTTAATTTACTTGAAAAAGTTATTAATAGTATTTTATTGACAAAATATTTTAGTTTGTCTTGGATATTTTTTTAAATTTGTATCAGATAACATTTTAAGCTGTCATATGTTCATTTTACTATGTACCCCACATATGGGGCATAGCATGTTGTCACATTTCACTTCCACTCTTTTGGGGTAAATCAAGAAAAAAGTTTACACTGTATTAATGAAACAAAACCACATACTTGTACTAGACGTGTGCAATTAATGTGAGGGAAAAATAATCTGAACCCCGAGTGGATTTACACAAACTGAAAAAGTCAAAAAGCGTTAGGTTGTGCCCCGCTCTCCCCTAAACTCGTTTTGAAATGAGAATCATTGAAATAACGGTAAAGGCCCATTCACACCAAGAACAATAACTTTAAAGATAACTATACAATATCAATATCATTCTGTTCATTCTAAGCGCGTGCTTGTCTGCCGCTTTAAATGCTTGAGTTTGTTACTTTGCGTAGGATTTGCGTCAGAAGTGGCGTACAGATGAAACAAAGGACGTGCGTATGTAACGGAGGCCAGCTAGTAGTTGCTGTGTGAGTAAACCTCACTCCTCTGATCTCAAGAGACGGTCTAGCGACTGACGCTAGGGGTTGCAGCCTTTAGCCTCCTTGTTAGAGTGTCCGACTCTCATGCCGGCGGACCCGAGTTCGAGTCCCGCTTGGAGCGGGGCGGTTCAAACAGGAGGGGTTACACGTACGCACAGAAATATTCGGATTTATAAAACCGTGCGCACGCACATCCTACGCAGTTTTCCCTTAATAAATCACAATCAATTCTAAATGTAGTGCAGCTTTTGCGGCTTCATGCAAAATCATGGCAAACACAGAGAGGAAATCAAAAAAACGTAACTTCACTCAAATCAAAGTTATCGTTGGTGGGGTGGAAAAGAGGAGAAAAATGTTGTTTGGAGGGCACAGTGTGGGCATTACTAATGCCAAAAAGGCACTTGAGTGGCAAAAGGTTGCAGACACCGTAAATGTTGTAGCCTCAACCTTGGACCGTGGCCGAAATAAAAAAGAAATGGTCGGACATCAAAGTCGAGGCAAAAAAGCGTCTAGCGCTCCATCGCCAGAGTGTGTCTGCACACGGATGGGGGATAGGAGACACCGGAGCTGACCCCTCTTGATGAGAGACTGGCGACAATTATTGGGGAATCCAATAATTATTTTATCAAAAATAAAACAAACTAAAGGCTTATGCATAAATACCATGATTCCTTAGCTGATGAACACACTTTTACTATGAAAACAACTTTCCCAGTGGACAATACATCTATCTATAATCTATCTATCTATCTATCTATCTATCTATCTATCTATCTATCTATCTATCTATCTATCTATCTATCTATCTATCTATCTATCTATCTATATCCCTAATTATCTATCTATCTGTCTATCTAATTGCATCTA